>JARVGS010000967.1:0-30401 GCA_031762315.1 Hypsolebias antenori | reverse complement strand
GACATCAAGACTCTTGTCGTGTATATATAGAGCCACGTTTGCTCAAACACGAGGGGAGGGTGCAAGAACAAAAAAAACTTGTGGAACTGCGTGAGAGCACACGAAGACTTGTGGAGCTGGGACAAAAAGAAAACTAGAGAGATAACAACGGACTTAAACATTCTGATCTGTTTGTAAAGGGAAACCCCGGTTCCGTGTGGTCTTGACTCCGCGTGAACCCAACGACATCAAGACTCTTGTCGTGTATATATAGAGCCACGTTTGCTCAAACACGAGGGGAGGGTGCAAGAACAAAAAAAAAACTTGTGGAACTGCGTGAGAGCACACAAAGACTTGTGGAGCTGGGACAAAAAGAAAACTAGAGAGATAACAACGGACTTAAACATTCGCCCGGGTTCACGGAAGCGAGCCGACGGCACAGTCGTTTTTCCTACGATACAGGTAAGAGAGTAACACTTTTATCGGGTTCCACGCGTAAACGGTGCAGCATGTCGCGCCAGTTGTAGTAAAAAGTCGGTTTGTAACTTCCGACCGACCCTTGGAAGTTTATCAGAAACCCGTGCTGGTCGTCCACACGTACTTCGGGTACGCCGACGTCCGGACGCAGTTTCACATTAAAGTAATACACGGGTGCGCGGGGCTCCGGTTCCAGGTACAATTTTTCGGGGTTCAAAATGCGTGCGATCGTCGCGGACTGATTGAACAATATACACACGATACACGCCGACGCTGAAAAACGAGACGCTTGTACGTGACGTTCGGACGCGCTCCGATTGTATTCGCCGGGACTCACGAGCGACCTAAGCGGAGTGGGTTGCTCGCGTCCGTTGTTGGTCAGCAACGTGCCTTTACAGTACGTGCCGTTAATGCAGAACGGCACGTCTGGGTCGTTGAGCATGGCCACCAGCGTGGCTCTGTTGTACACGTGTCTCGTCAAAGCCCTGCCCGGTATGATACGCTCTGTGAGCGAGGCGACCAGAGGGTGCGGGTTCTTGCCCAGCAGTTCGAGTAGCGTAGTAACAGGCGTACACTTCACGCACATGGAATCGCGCGACTCTTGGGTGTACGACGAACACGGTTGCTCCGCGTTACACTCGCCAAACAACAAGCCGATATCGCCGTCGGCGATGTGGCGCGTCTTAGCGACCTTCTCCAAGACCCGTCTACGTATCTCGTCCCCGTAGCGGTTACTCTCCAGCCCCTCGTCGCGTTCGCCTTATACGCAGCTCGACTGTTTACGTGAACCCGAGGCGTGTGGCGAGACCCACAGTTCCCGCGTTTCCCCCTTGTAGTCGCGTTCGACGTCCGCCGCGCATGATACACAACGTCCGGCGGCTTGTTCGAAACAGTCAGCGCATAGCCACACGCAACAACGCCTCACGCTCACGCGCCGAAACAGCGAACAAGCGTGGCACGTAAAATCACGCGTGATCGAACACGTGCTGTGATGCGGCTCCACTTCGTACCAGCTCGGGTTGTTTTTAAAGCACGTGATACAAAAGCGCACGTTACAAGGACATTTAAGGCGCACGCCGGATCTCGCGGGGTCTTTGCTGCTTTTGACCAGCGTCACCGTGCACACCACGTACGTGTTACTCGCGTCGCCCCTTCTGCGTTTGCACGCATCCTTGTTTTGGTGCGAGACGACCGACACGCGCCTGTACAGGTTTGTGGCTTTGCGACCGGAATTGGCTAACACCTCTCTGTGTTTCTGTTCGCAGTCATCCAAGAGCCCAGCCGGAACCCGAACTATGGACCCCGCCGACAGACTGTGCTGTTCCATTTTCAAAGCGCTCTCCTTGGACCCGATGCCGGTGCTAGGAGACGCGTTGTACATTCCGGGAGCTGAGGGCGTACGGCTCGCCGACGTCCAAAATTTCACTGACACTTGTCCCTATCACCGCTTCAACTTTGCCACCCTGCTGCTGTTGCTGCAATCGAACGCCCCGCCGGGCGGTCTACGCGACTGCGGCTGTGTCCTTCGGGAGCGACAATCACGTAAGCAAGACCGCAGAGAGCGCACAGTCGAGGACGTCACTTCTTCCGTGGCCGTAAACGAGACTAGCGGTTGCGGCGAAGCGGACCGAAGTCAGTTATTTGACTCGCCCGTATTGTGGGCATACGAATTGAATCACATCGTAACCGCCTACGGTTGGATTATGAAAAATCGCACCCGATGTTTCGTAAAGTGCAGCAACGCCGTGTTGGCGTATCAGCTGCGCCGATCGCGCACGCTACCTCCGGGTTTGTACGTCTACGCGAAGAAGCCGCAGCACGTGGGCTGCACGGCCTAACGTCCCATACGCGTGATCGACCAGTTCGCGGGACAGATTGAGCCGTCAGCTGAATTGCCCGAGTGTATATTCGTGGACGTGTTTCCCAGCGGCGATAACTACAGCGCGATGTACGTGGTGTCACGCGCCCTAGGCGGCTTCGACCATGTGGAATACAGCAACAGAGTGTTTGGCGAGCTGTCGGCCATGGCCCTCGTCGACCGCGGCTCTACGGGCGCCGTTGTGTGCAAGCACCACCAGGTGGCTATCAGAAACAAAACGTTATACGTGTTAGACCTGAGATGGAACGGCACGAACACCAGGACCGATTGTCTCGAAGCCATACCGAAGCTGAGGGGCACTAAAGCGCTCGTCTGGTCTAACCACTGCGAAAACAACCAAGAGGACATAGAAGCCAACGTGCTGTCGTGGTTGAGCGGCCACACGAACCGGCTGTCGAGCGAGGTGACCTTGGTCGACTACACGACGGAGCGTAGCGGGATTCGATATATTCTTCTGGACATGAGCGACTACAAGAGCAAGCTGCCTCGTCCCCCGCGCGTCAACGCGTCCGTGTTCATACGCGTCTATTTCACGGGTGACCAAAAACTGGCCGGCCGAGCCATCGGCACGCTACCGAAGAACGTGGCGCGCATGGGTTCGCCGTGCAACAACCCACCGCTGCGATGGTACGCGCTGCCCCCGCTCGGATGTTGCAACCCCACGCCGTTTAGCTGCGGAACGCTCACGGATTTCACGTGGCAATGTTCGCAAGAAGATCACGCGCAGCTCGTCGAGTGGACGATAAAAACGGACGGCGGAGATTGCTCGGGTTTGGCTGTTCAGTACACGTTATACTATCACGACACAAAGCGCGAGTATAAAATGATGATAACGCACACTTTGGACGACACTCAGGATGTCTGTATGTTTAGATTGTGATGAATAAATAAAACTTTTTTTTTAAAAAAATAACTGACTCGGCTTTGAGGTGTGTGTGTGTGTGTGTGTGTGTGTGTGTGTGTGTGTGTGTGTGTGTGTGTGTGTGCTTACTGTTTCAGGGTGCGTTCATTGCAATGTACTTACAGTGTTTGTGTTACATTTATGTTCATGGGTGCATTGTTTTGTGTGTTTCCTTCTTGAAACAGACATGATGAGCGATTCGCCTACGATCCAACGGTGGCTCAAGATTGCCACCGAGATGCACGACGGAGCATTGGACGGGTGTCGACAAATCTTCGACAGAACTGAATCGATACTGGAGTATCTTTGTAATTACACGAGTGAGTCGCACAGAAAAGAGGCCGACACGAAACATCTCAGTTTCTATTTTCATCCGGACGGCCTCGAGGGGCCGATCTCTCTAAAAACGTTTTTACCGGACTTGTTAACGGCCACGCGTGACTCGTACTTTTGTCAGATATGTCACGGGTTTAAATTAGTACATGACCACAGCGAAAACACAAGGCGGTTCAGTTACGCGTTCTCGACGACTGAGAATGTTGTGTTACACAGCACATTGGAGTGTATACAGCATCTAGCCACCTTCCACACCCAGGTGTTCCTCGTGCTCTTTATCGAACTAGCGCAACGTAAGCGGTACGAGCTATATGGCGACGAGAACGCAAACCGCGACATCGCACGCTATATTTTCTGTGGTTTCAACGGGTCTGTTAGCGAGTCGCGGAACCTAACGCCCGACATGGAAAACGACATTGTTATAATGTGGTGGCGATATCAAGAAGCGCGGATTCGTAAATATTTCAAATTTACGTTACCGTGGTATATTCAATATAGCACGGCGAACGGTCGTTGGAACCCCGCTCGCGACCCGTGGACCGTCCGAAAACCACGCACCGTGTACGATTTCATCCGGCTCAGTACGGTACATCAAGTGTTTCGCGAAGACGTGTACGTTAAACCAACAACGCCGGGGTTGGTCGAGTGCGCCGCGGGACCCGATTGGTCTACGTATTCGTTTCGCGTGACTATAAACAAGCTGCACTCGGACGCCTACCTCGAAGCCATCAGTCTGGCGTGCAAGACCCGTGAACGGGACGCCTTCGCCGGGCTCTATTTACACAATGTCGTGTATCCGAAGCTGGACTGCGTTGCATTAGAGGAAACGGGAGAAAAAAAAACTGTTGCGCTGCATCTCGTGACGACGCTCGATTCTAAATGGATTCCGCTTGGCGATTGGGTGAAGCGCGTGGCCGGTCTTCCGGAAAAAACGCGCGTGGCCGTGGGTGTCACGGGATTCCTTCGTGCGATGTGTGTGGCCAACAGACGACCGCCGACGGAACTCTACGCGTTTTCCAACTTCGAGCGCACGCTAGACGCGGAGCTGCGGAATCTGTTTTTCGTCCACACGGAAACACACGACGTACTGTCGTTGCTACCGTACTGCTCGGTAAATCTATTCTGCAGATCTAGCAACACGAGCGCGGACGAAGACGGTTTCTCGAGAGCGTGCGGAAACATAATCTTACGTGTGTTTGGCGACTTCGTCTCCGACGCACGAGCCAACTTGGGATCGCCCTGCGACCCGATACATTTTCTTGACTTTTGCTCCAAACGTTGTCTGGACAAGGTCGAGTGGGACGCGATTACGGCCGCCGGCGTCGGTTCACAAAAACGCACCGCGAGTAAAATCGAATCGGGTACGCCGTATCTAACCGGCTGCGCCGACGAACGCTCGCTCGCCGAAAAGCTCACGGGTATGGCGTGTGTCCGCCCGTTCCACGTGGCCATAATAGTTCCATACACAGACACTGACACGGTGCGCCCCCCGGAAGAACTCGCTCTGCTGATCCGAGCCATGTCTAACCAACACGACGTGATCAAAGTTGCGACGCAAGAGCGTACGCGAAAACGAGTCGCCGACGCCAGCGTGGCCGATGTACGCAACGAAAAATATTGCAACGTGAATAAACACCGGTTCGAAACAGACTTGAGTTTTAGCGTGGACACACCCGCGTTCTCGATGTCACCCGACACGCCGTTGGGACCGTTCACGGGTCCCACTCTTTACATAATGGATCAAGATTGGTGCACCGACAGCGCCACGGCCTCGCAGATATCCTCCTCGGCATACATGTGTCCGTCCGAAAACTACACGCAACCGGGTCACGACGAGCACCAAGAGGACACGTTTAATGTTGCGGAGGGTCAACGGCGATCGGTGACCGATTCGATCGACGCCGATATGTTCGATTTACAAGAGATTATCGAGGAATGTATACCGAACACCAGCGCCTACCAAGACGAACCCGACATCCAAGATTTATTAAACATTTTTACGCCGAGCCCGAAGCTAAATGTAACGAACACCGTCGCGCGAGCGGACGACATCTCGGATTTATTACATTTGCCGATGCAGCCGGATACCAGCATGGATGGTGTGAACGTGGATAATATAATAGAAAAAGCATTCTTAATGGCGCACGCCGACGAGCCGGACGCTCCCGTCGCAGCCGCCGAGTCGCAAGAACCCGCGGTTGAGCCCGTCGCTCAACCCGACGAGCCGACGCGGGCCGATCTCAATTATCACTTGGAACAATTGCTCGTCCAATATCCCAGGTGGCGGTCGAACGGTTTTCCGCCCGAGTTGACCGCGTCTCCCCTGTGCGTCGCATACAAACCCATGCGCTAGACGACGCCGTTCGAGCGCGACCTTTTGTACAACAAGACCACTGTGCTAACGAATCCGGCGTACGGCAAGATCGCGAGCAACCCGACGGCCGGGTTGTTCGATCCGCCCCTGTTTGCGCAAATGTGTGGCTCGCGCGCGTCCAGTTCGTATACCGTGATATGCTGCAAGAGCGGCGTCGACACCACGCGCGCCACGACTGTTAAGTGCACACAAACGCCGCGGTTTCTAGCCGGTCACGCGTACGCGGTCCCGTCCGAAACGCTCGATTGCCGACACGAGCCGCAGCATTACACGGCGGTCGATTTATCGCTACCCCCGGCGCCGCTCGCGAACGCGGAGCCTAACGTGTGCTGTATGTTCAAACACGTCGTTCTGCGCGTGCAAGCTTTGCCCACAAGTGAACGCATGCCGCTGGCGAGGATACTGAGGATACACGCCCCAACGGCCAATTATCTCGGACCCGTCGTGACCATACAAAGCGCGCTGGGTGTTTTAACGAGGAAGGTGTTATGCAGCCCAGAGTTGATGCGGACCGTTCTCGCGATGCACACGCGGCTACAAATTCATTCCTTTGTGGCCAGAGTGTTCACGTTACAACTTCTCACTGTGCCCCTCGAACACGTAGCCGCCATCGGCATGTATACGGGCGAAAGCGTGGGCGAGTGGTCTCTCGGATCGCACGTCGGCCTTCTGTTCACGGAAAGCGATGACATGCGCGTGCTTTGTTATCACGTGACCATATGCCTCTTGCGCGCGCAGATACTAATGACCGAGATTATAGGATTCCCTCTGTCATTCTCCTTGGATTTCATATCGTGTCTTTTCGACACATTCTTTAGTTCGAAGGGGCGACGTTCGAACGAGCAACCCTCGATCGCGGCCGGCGCGGCGGCCGTCGTTTCCACCCTGGAAAGTCTCGGTTTGAACGACAGACTACCCGTCGCCTTACAAAGCACGTTGTCCCCTGGCGAAGAGGCGCAGCGGGATGTGTTTCGGGTCGCGTACCAGCAGTTGACGGGTGTAGGCACGGACGCTGACATCGTCACGATCCTCGGCCATGAGGGCGCGTCTTACCGCGCGATAACGCTGCAAACGAGCGAATACACGGTCGGTTCTTTTGGTCCGTTTAACTTGCAGATTCAGAACCAGTACCTAAAATGGAACGAGGTCGTCCTAGTCGAGCCTAACCTGGGCCCGCGGGAGCGCGTTCCTATGAAAATATTAAACGCGCGATCCACCAAACCTCCGGTCGGTATAGGCGACGCCAAAACGGCCGGTCAGTCGCAACAAAAGAGGAAAAGCGACGCGATTTTGCGATCTCGCAATCAAACGAGACGCAACGTCTCCGCCGCGATACATCCGTGTGCACAAACCGAGACCCCACCGGTGCGGACGCACGTTGGCGCGCGTGCGGAAAACGGTCGACAGTACGCGTGGTCATCACAATCGCACGCGTCCTGGCAAACTCCGAAAAATTACCGGTACACGTCGGAGGATTCGATGTACAGTGTGTACAATCAGGTGGACTGATGTGTTTCGTACGTATTGTTTTTGTGCTGTATTTTTTTAAACATGTATCGCTTGTGTTTTTATGTTTATTGTACACAAACACACTTACCTTTTCGCCTTGGTTTTTTTTTGGTGACACATTTTTGAACAATAAAAATAAAAACAAAAACCGAAACCCATGGGCTCAGAGTGTGTTTATTTGCGTACAATACAAAACTGTAGCCAGCCACTTTACTGTCGTGGACCATGAACAATAATGCTTCAAGGTATTAAGACCCGTACTGTAAGGGTCTTATTTTTTTCTCCTATGTGTAGTCGGCCGCAAACAAAGGTGTAAAGTGCTTGTTGCGATGAATAACGTACATCGTGTTCTTTTCATACACAGGGTACTTTTCCTCCAGTATGAATTCGCACTGTTTTCCGTACGCGTAAAACGCCATACTTATGTCTCCTACCGATAGCCACTCGTCTTTCGTCAACAGTTTAGTTTGCAAACTCAGAGTAGACTCGAGATTGTGATCGAGTAAATACGACTTAACAATCTCAACGTTTTTACCATCTCCGTTTACGTACGTCACTATGCGATCTACAATCGTCTGCCGTAGAAGCATTACTTGCTCAGCGGTGGGGGGATCCGACACACGGACGATTCCCAGCAACGCGTTGATCGCGTGAAACCCGCAGTAGTTATCGCTGGGAACGTGTTTCATGCGAAGACCGTTTAAACGCAGGTACGCTTCCACCGTGTTAGCGTCTAAGGTTACGGGTTGCACTTCATATTCGTGTCCGCCGGCTCGCACCACACGCCAACCGTCCTTTTCGCATAACAACCAACCGGGTGCGTTGCGACATTGTGAATCATACCCTTTGTCGCGCACCAGATGCGTCGAGTCACCGTCCCTGATCAGTATATTCACGTTATATAAATGACACACTACGATCACAACGGGTATATATTCGCGCGCGGTGTGACACGCGTCGTACACCGCTTTTATATTTGAACATATCCTGAAGTCAGAGTCCTGCGTTTGAATGTAATTCGAGATCAGATGGACCATGACGGCTAAACGTTCGGGCGTTGTGGGTTCTTGGCTCGGTTGTACTGTGTGCAATAATTTCCATAACGCAACCACCAACTTCTTGTGAATGTTTCGCGAATGCGTTACGGTTTTTGTCACGGCGAAAGCACCCGTACAACTAACACACTCAAAGCGCGGAAACTCGTTCAGCGATACGGTCGATACTCGGCATTGACTTTTTTCGTCCTCCGGCGTGTACGCGAGAGATCCGGTTGCTTTCACACAATTTATGTTTGCGTTTGTCCCAATTTCAGCCGGCGGTACGATCGACAAGCCGGCGCAGAGCGCTATTTGCGAGTCAGCGTTTTGCGACGCGACGACGTCGACGCTCGCGCTCGGATTGTGTCGCGCTCGGCGTTCATTGGAGCCCAACACAATCGGTTCCGCCGCGCCTTCGATGTTGACGCTCGGATCTTTACGCACTTTGCGTTCATCAGAACCCGTTACGTTCGGTCCAACGCGGCCGTCGTTTCGATTTAACTCTCGAGTGAGTACCTCGGCTAAACAGCTGCGGTCGTCTGCGCGGGGTTCCAGTAGTGTGTCGCACCACACGTCAAACTCGATCCCCAGTACGCCGTCCACGGCCGTGGCTACGCGTTTACCGGCGGGTGAAAATAATGTCCCGTTGACGGTGCTGTGCACGTTTGTCGCTATTTCGCCCAAATACAGGCGTCGCTTCACGTCTTCTTGGGTTACCTCGTTTGCCTTTATGTAGTGCTCTCTTTTTACGTCGAGCGCTTCGCGTACACACCTGGGATACGCGCGATCCGTCGCCACGTAGCGCAATTGTGACCACATTGCGGGCACGTATAACTTTGCGATGTACAGGCATTCGCGCTCGGAAAGCAAACCGTCGAACAGGACGCGCAACAACGTTCTCAGCCGCGCCCCGCTGAAGTTCACAATCATTCCGTCCCGCGCGTTCACGGCGAACATTTCGCAGACGAGCTTATCGGCATCTGAGCCCGATTCTAACAGTGTTGCGCGTAGCCCGGGCAGGGTGTGTACGTTGCACACGTACACGAGAATGTACCAGACCGCAAAATATATCACACCCGCGTGCGTCACGGTCATGTCGTCGTCGCGATTTGCGGCGCGGCCCAAGCGCACGCCGCAGCCAGCGAACGTGATCGCCAGCGTGTAATTGATCACCTTATCCGGGCAGCTGTCACCCGGTCCGACAAAACACGGCAACACGCCTTCACGTAGAGTGCGGTCCACGAGCGCGCGCTCGTCCGCCGCGATCACGCCCCGGGCTTGTAAAACGTCCAACGGTGCCACGAAGTAGGCACGATAACGATCGAGTCCGACGCGACGCGTCGATCCCGCGGCCGTGGGGAAAAAACCACGTAACGTATTTTCGTCGATCAGACGCCACGCGTGCACCAACAAATCCACAACGTACGCCGGGTTTGGCGCGGGTGGGAGAGCCAGGGTTTTGTATAAGGGGTAGCAGGCTCGTGTGGCGTTCACGTATTCCGGCCAGTATTTACCCAGATGCGTATCGCGTGCCGGAACGGCAAACTCTAATTGCTCTACGGCGGATTCCGCTACCCTGGGGTAGTTCAACACTATACTCAGCGCTACGTTCTCAGGGTCGTCGGGAAGAGCTTCGTGGCCCGCGGACTGCAATGTGCCCATCACAGACACGGCGCGGCACGTGTTGCTGTAATACGCCTCGTTTACGTCGCGGGGATTTAACGCCGTACGCCTAGAAGCGCTCACAGCGAGATCGCGGATTAACGCGCTGACATCGTGCGTAGTAACGTTCTCTTGTGCGTACGCTCCGTCGTCGAGGAGGGCGTCGTCTTCTTCTTCTTCTTCTTCTTCTTCTTCTTCTTCTTCTTCTTCTTCTTCTTCGTCCTCGGCACCGCCGGGTACGTGATCGTTTGCGTATAGCATAACGGAACACGTCACGTTGCCGACGTCGCGCTCTCCCAATTGCGAGCGTGCGGCGTACATGTGCGTCGAGTGCACCGAACGCCAGCTGCGCATACGAAGCGCAATCACGTCCCCTGTTCCGTGGATACAACACAAAACCCAGCATAGCTGTATCACAGCCTCATTACGCGTCAGCCAGTCCCATTCCCGCGCGGCCTCCACGGCCGCGCATTCCAGCAAGAACGCGCACGATGCCAGTACCCGCTCTGCGCACTCACATCCAAGATCCGACCGTTTCGTCAGGTCGCGCAGCTTCGGTTCCGTCGTCCGCACGGCGTTGACCGCGGCCCACGGCGTGTACTCATGCCGCGCCAAAAACCCAAGCATACGGCTCAACGTAGCGTTGGCCGCACACGACTCGACATTGCATTTTTTCAAAGCGGAAAACACCATGTCGCCACTCGTGTCCGTCGGCACGGTCTAGTAATCGTAGAACTCCTGGGCCCAGCCCGGTTTAAGTTCGTTGTGGGTTTTGTCCGATATTTTCTGATCTCGGAGCCAGTCTGACCGCAACACCTCGTGTAGTACGGGAGCCAGTATCGCGTCGCACGCGAAAACGCCAAACGTGTCCACGGCTAAGCTCACGGCGTCGGTCTCTTGAACGCACGTGTTCACGAGGTACAAGAGTCGGTCGTCGTTCTTTTGTCCCAGCACGAGTTTGTGTAACGCGGGCAGCGAGACGCACGCGTTTGCCGCGTCCCGCAATCGAGCGAACGCGCTTTTCACGTGTTGATCCGATCCGAACCACGTGCCGTACGCGGGTACGTTACGCACGGTGAAATCTCCCCTGACCAACCTTACGGCACCGCCGACCGCCAGTTGCGTGTACAGCTCGATTACGTTCGTGCATTCGTGTTCGCTCACGGTCGTGTTCACGTAGGGCAGCATGGCGCGTGAACCGGAACCGTCGACGGTGTGTTTATCCGTGACATAAAGTATTTGGCGAGCTTGAATAGAAACGCACCCGGCCGCGTCGCATAGCGCGCAACCGACGTGCTCGTTCGTCTGTTCGCGCGAGTACACCAAGTAGTCGCACCGCCGATCCATGGTTACGCGTGGCAAGCGTACGCCCGCGGACGTGCTGCTTTAGTACTAAATGCTCCGCGCTAAGAACGGAAAAGACACATTCCGTCTCGACTCGACCCGCGTTGAGATTTCGGATCTCGCAAGGCCAGCTCCGCGGAACCGAGATCTCTGATCAGTTTACGCAACTGCGAAATTAACATAGAGCGATCGCCGAGTAAGGTGTTGACCGACAGCCGCCCCACGCCCACCAAAGTTTCGAGGATCGCCAGGTCGCTTCTGACGTCCGTGTACAACTCGGTCATGTGTGCGTCCCAGCCCCACCTGGGGGACCTCGCGTCCAAAGCGCTGCGAACGTCTTCGATCTCAGTCGTCGGTTCGCGCGCGTCGCTGCTGCCGAGAAACGAGTCGCGACGGCGATCGTACAGCGACAGTCTGCGCTTGAGCGCTTTCAACGAAGCCGTGCACTCGTGGCTCACCTCGTCCGGGAGCAACGTGCCGATTTTCGCCTCTATGCGAGACGCGTAGGCGACCGCTTCCGACCACGGCGCGCCCCCTCTAACACCCGGCCTGTCCTCCGTTAGTCCCAGGAAATCTAACACCGTCAGGTTGTCGGACACGCGGACGTACATGTCGCGCCAAACCTGAATGTATTTCACGTACAGATCCGTGTACCTGCCTAGTATCATACGCAAAGCCTCGCCGTCGCTGTAGCAGACGGCGAGCGCCTCGTGAACGTCCGCTATCTCGTCTGTCGCCGCGCCGCGAGACGTCGGTTCGGCGCGAGATCTGCGGCCGGTCGCGGCCAACCTGACCATTTCTTGCACGAGGTTATTGCGACTCAGCGCCGCCTGGACCATATAGTAGATGCGCTCGTCACTCGAATCCACCCTCAGTTCTGGGTAGCGCTCGACGAGCGTCTTCAGTCCCAGCATTAACTCGGAGACGGTTTTTGTGTAACTACTTAACGTTCGCCTGTACATCTTGGCCGCGACCTTGTTATGTGCCTCGTACGCTTCGCATTTCGAGCATCTCGCGGGGTGAGCGGTCTTCTCGGCTCGAAGGCGGTCGTCGTGCGTGCACGATCTAGGTTTCGGCCAACGTATATATTCTCTGGGCGGTAACTGCGCCGCGGGGCCCTGGCGCTTATCCGTTGCGAGGGGAGCCCGGAGTTCCTCGCTCACGGACATGGCATCTTCCTCGTCGTCGCTATACTTGAGAAATAAGAACGCGCGTGTGTCTTGGCGTTCCTCGTCCGAGTCGGACGCCGATTCCATATCCACGTCCTCGGTCTGAGCCGCTTCGTTTGCACTTGGATCGTTGTCGGCTTGGCCCCCCGGGGGTGCCGTGTCCATTTCCTCCTCGACATCCGCGCCCTCGTCTATCGTCGCGTAACGGTCAAAAACACATCGTATCGCATTACTCACTAGCGTCTCGTAATCGACGGCTGACACAGTATCCGTCCGGGAATGACCGCTCCAGAGGCACACGTGGCCCGTTTCGGTCATGACCGCGGCGCGTCCTTGCGTGTACCGCCGGATTCCCATCCTAGATCCTTGACTCGCATGTGTGATAAATACATCTTTTACGTCTACATGTGTCTTAAACACAACGAGACCGAGTTGAGCGAGGAGCAAACGCGACAGCTGTGCGCCCCCGACGACGCGTTACGCATGCAGGTGGATCCGATGTGGCTGAAACGGTTCAGGGCGGCCCTCGAGCAGTTCTACGAAACGTACGCCGTGAGAAACAACACGATGCCCGCGGAAAACCTCCTTTACAGACGTCGGATTAGCCCAACGATGTACGCGACCGTGACAGAAACCGGCGCCGTGATGCGACTAGAGGCGATGGACGAACGCTGCGCGACGACCGCACTGCCCCGCGGTCACCGAGATCGTGTCGCGTTCGAAGACACGCTGTTGGTGTTCGAGCAAACGGCGTATCGAACCGCGGCGAGTCAAGGCGCTAACCGATTGGTGCTCGCCGTGTATAACGACGCGCTGTGCACCACGAGCGGCGTGGTCGATCTGGCCGTGCATTGGCGGTTCAAGTACGCGGTGTCGAATCGCGACGTATCGGGTTTATTGGTCCACGACGGCCGCGTGTACACATCAAACGGCGAGTACCTGTACCTCTTGCTCAAGTCCTGGAACGCTTCCTTGTTTCTCACGTTCGACGAGACGTGTCCCGGGGACACGGTGCTCACCCTGTGCGGTTTGGCGCTGGGCGATAGCGAATTGGGAACCAAGTTCGCTCTGTGCTGTGATACATCGGCACTGGGCGTTCGCGTGGATTTGAGGCGGGTGGCGCCGCTGAAATATCAACAGATCGCGTGGTATTTTGACACGATAGACAGCGTCGTCGGCAACTCGGAGCCGGCGGCGTCTGGAGATGGCGTAAACGAGGCCGTTTTAGATTTGACTAGACTCCCGTGCGCTTTCGCGATATTACTCGAAACGGAACGCGTGCTCGTGTTGCGCCACTTGTTACGAGACGCGATAATCGTGACGCCGAAACGCCGATGGCGCGCGGGTCCGGCCGCGTGTGAAACACGCCGCACGCTAGACGTCGCCGCTACAGAGTATTTTCCCGCCAATCGAACGCTGCTCGCGCTCAAAGTCAAATCGGGCCCCGCGACTCGACTGCTGCTGTCGGACACCCCCCCCGATGAGACAGCCGGCGCGCATAGCGGCCCAATGTTACGCGCGCGCAAATGTTTAGATTACAACGTTCACGTACCCGAGAGTTGGCGGGCCCGGGAATACGCGTTTGATAGCTCGGTGTGTCTGTTACCCAGGTCCTTTGCGATACAACTGCCTCCGGTCATCACGGCCGACGTGTGCGTCGCAACCGTGTACGCTCTGACGGTGTTCAGCCAATTAGCAACGCGACCGCGGACGGGACTCGTGTTCGCCGATCCGATGACCGAACGGGAAATCTTGGCGTTCGTCTTCGTCTACGTCTCACTCGACGCGGAGTTCGTGCTGTCGGCAATAGACCGCATCGGGATGGTCGCTCGAGACGCGCGGGTACTGCGCCAAATCTGGACGCGGCTCGTTCGTGAGGGCGTTCCGCGGGTGCGAGTCGAGCCCGTGCGACTGCCGGACCACGAAACCGTGCTCTCGCAAGAACTCGAGGACATCATAGTCCGTTCTTATGGGGCGGCCTCCAAGTCGCCAAAGGGCGAGATCGAGCCAGAACCGAGTACGTGCGGCGTGCGATCGGACGCCACGCGACTGTCCGTGTCTCATCGCGTTGTATTCGCTCGCAACGCGCCTGCCAACGAGCTCGGTTTCAGCGTAGTGCACGTCGGTATTCGCACGGTTGGCGTTGTGGCTCTTAACGTATTGCGAGCGTGCGGATTGTACGAATCTCGCCACGGCGCCCAACACGTGTCTTTGAGGTTGCCAAAAACAAATGGTGTTTTACCGCTGGCCAGCTTGAAAGCGGGCTCGGCGACTACAACTTTCGTGGCTGACGCGGCGAACGGGCATACTTGCAACAGGTGGGCGTTTCAAATGAACTATTCCTCGACGCGTCGACCGTGCGACGGCGCCGCCGCTTCCGTGGACCTAACCGTGATGTCGGCACACGACCGTGCGGTTTTTAGCGAACAAGCCACCGGGTACGAAGAACCTAAACTCGTACGTATTTTTAAGGCGCATCGGGCGCGTCTGCAGCATCAAGCGCTGAGCGTCGAGGTCGCGGAACCCGACCTGACGACTCTCGAACCCGGTCGAGCGTACGCGAGAGCGTGGCTAACCAAGACGAACGCCGACGCGACCGGTCCGCGGTTCATAGGCGACGGAACTTATTTCCCTAGCGTGGAGATAGCCGGCGTGACCGAAGAGGACCGCGAGTACGACGAGGACAGGTTACTGTCCACTCCGCTCTCCCAGTACAACTTAAACCTGACGATAGGAGGCCGCGTGCCCGGTCCGGTGTTGGCACGAGCCGATCGCGACGTCGGGGAGTGTCAGTCGGTGTACGTTGCGTCTTTGGACGAAGCCGTTCTGTTAAGCCACTGCGTACGCGTGTGCAATACCAAGGGAGCGAAACGAAACTTTGACATCAGCGCCTGTCTGACCGCTTTCTACAGAGCTGCGCATACCTGCGTGTACGACATGAACGTGGGCGACGTCATGTTAGACTACGAATTTACGCTTCACGGCGAGGGTGCGGTCGCGTCTGTGTTTTCTTTGCTAAGTCACCTTGCGGCCAGTTGCCAAATCGTCTCTCTTCCGCAACACAATCTGTTTGCGCTAACGCGACACAGAGGCGCTAGCGTGTGCGGCAGAGGCACCGACGTCGCGACGCTCTGTCCGATCGCGTCCAGGATCAATTTGATCGGGGCCGTGTTGTGCGCGCAGGATCGCAGGCTGGCGCGGCTACTGTCCAGATGCTGCGCCGACGAACCGGTTCGTCCGCGCGAGCTGCATGCCGGATCGCGACTGATTCCGCGCGGAGATGAAGAGACCCTGTTGCTCGACGCGTACGCGCGAACCCTGGGTCCCGTGTAGGAATTCGAAAAGGTGACGCACCCCAGCGTGGTACGAACGAGTCTGGGAGATTGGAACTTGCTGCGGCTCGCGCGTAACACGGAGGCCGCCCAGCGCGAGCCGGGTTACACCGTAATTGACGGGCACACGATCGCGTACGCCGCCGAATCGCCCTTGTTCTTCGTGAAGGGTCACGGCGTTCTGATTCAAAAATTGGAGTCTGTGGCGATCGTGGTCGAGCCCGGGTCCGCGTATCATACCGACGTCTTGAAAAACGAAACGCCCGAGTGGCCGGATCCCGACCCCGTCCCAAAAACAATCAAGTGTAAACAGAGGGACGCGGTCCTAAACAACATGTTCATGCGCGACGGAAAACGTGACCCGCTAGACTGCCACGTACCGCAAACGATGATGTGGAGCGCCCTCGTCTCTAGCGAGTGGACTTACGTGAAGGCGTCGGCCGATTCGGACCAATGGTCCACCGCGTATCCGATTTTCGAGGATCCGACACGAATAGGACCCAAACAAGGGTCGGATAATAACGCGATAACGTGGCGCTTTAGCAAACCTCCGCTGGGTTTCATCGATCGCGGTCGCGCGGCCGTTCGCCTCGATTACGACTCGGCGAGAACGCGCGATCCCGACATTTGGCGGGGGTTCGACGCGCTCTGTTCGCGTGTGTTGTGCAGCAAAAACGAGAAGACGTGGACCAGGGGTCTGTGTAAAGTGAGCAACGTGCACCTCGATCGATTCGACGACCTGTCGACGGCGCCGATGTCGCAGCTGATCACGATCGCGCGACCCGGACAGTGGTGCGCGCAAAGGACAAACCCCGTGGCGGACGACGCGTGCTCGACCGACGCGGAACACTACGGTTCCTTCGAAGTGTGTTCTCCGTGCGACTTTGTTCACGCGCTGTCCGTTGTTTTGCTTTCCGGTCGCGTCCACGACGACGTAAAAATACGTTGTTTACAACCCGGCGTGTTTTCGTACGTGCAATGCGCTCTGGTGTGGTTCGCGGGCGCGACGGGTCCGTTTAGATCCCGCGCGATCACGGTCTTCACGCCAGACTGCGACGCGTTCGACGGCGGGTGGACGCACGCCTTACCCGCGCACCTGGACGTGTTACACACGACCGCGAGGGATTACTTGCTATCCGTGGACAACCAGCCCACCCCCCGTGAACTCGACGCGTTCCTGGACGGTTCCCTGAACATCGTGCGAGTCAAGAACGCGCCGGGTAACATCGTGTTGCACACGGGATCCTCGCGACCGCCCGTCGAATCGAACAACGTGCACGGAGTACACGTCGCGGCCGCCTTTCCGTCTGACGTGACGGCGCGCGGTCGATGCGTCATGTTAGCGAACGCGAATTCGCTCAGAGACTATTGTCGATTACGCGAAATACCACGAGGCGTACGGGGGCCGGACGTTTGGAAGGTATTTTCGCCGTGGTCTAGAAAAAACCCGAGCGCGTTTTGCCTCGCCGTGACTCGACTCAAGTTTAGGTGGGAGTCGGACGACGTCGACTGGTCCGCGGCGCCTCGGTTGCGTGACGACAACGACGGTGGGGATAAACAATGTACGCGAAGCACAGCGACGTGGACCCGGCGCGGAAAGGACAACAAACTGATAGCTGAAGTTGCGCGGTTTTGGACCTCTGTCGACGAGCCCGCCTCACGTAAACTATCGGTCGACACCGGCGTCGATTCGTCGGCGTCGACCGATAGCTACGATGTACTCCGCGTGGAATGTCGGTGGCACGAGAGCGGACGCGGCGCGTCGTTGGTGCTAAACGACAGACTGGAGCTCAGCTTGGTGTACGACAAACCGGGCGCGTGCTCACACGTGTTCTTCGAACCCGCTCAAAAATCCGATTGCCGCGTGGACGGCCGGGGGGTCGTGACGAGACACTACAAGCCTAACGTGTACAAGAACATTGTGCACGACGTGCACGCGATGTCGCTGTACGGCTGCGGGACCGTACCCGTGTTTACGTGTGGCACAAAAAACGAGTCCGCGGCGAACCGCGTCCTGCGCCTGGTTTTGGGGACGCTTGCCGTGGCCGATCGACTGCCCGGTGCCCCGAGTCGACCCGACAAGCAAAGGGTCGTACTGTACTGTCGAGAAGGTCGAGCGGCGGCCGTGCGTTTCGCGCGATCCACGGTCGACGCGGCCGTCGTCACGACGTCCGCCGACCGCACCCAACGACCCGTCGCGTACGCGTTCGTTCGCCCGCAGGAACTTTTTGCCGACAGTCCCACGCTCGCAGCGTCCCCGCGACCCTTTCGGTCGCACGCGTACGTGAATCCCACGCGGTTTTTAAGCTCGGTCGGCTCGCGTGTATTTACGATGGCGGTCAAGCGGTATCCCGAGCTAATGAAACGCGCGGACGTCCGCAAACCCCTGACGGCACGAGATCCTTGCTGGTTAGGCGTGGCTTTGTGCGTGGCGGAATGGACGGGCGACCGAGAGTTAGCGGACAAGCTGATCCCGGGCTGCCTGGAATCGCTCATGGCGTCGTGAACTCGGTCGACTTGTATAACATGGCGTGCACGGCGAAAATCACGGGCGCGCTCGAGCCACGACTGCGGGACTTCGTTGTCGCGTACGAACCCCTGGTGGCTGCCTCCTTTACGCCGGCCGTGCCGACGCAACAGCAAATCAACGAGTACACGATATGGCTAACGGCAATGGGAGTCGAACGACAGTGGGCGATAGCGGCGGCGCGCGACCAACCCGTAACGTTGTCGGCCGCGATCGGCCTTTACGCGGATGTGATCCGCGACGCGATAGTGTGTACGCCGGAAACGCAACTCGTCGCGTTGGACAAGTTGCAGAACTTATTCGCGTTGATGCTTCGTTATCCTATGTTGCCCAGGTCGGCCGTGGACACGACTCGCTGTCCCGAGTGTTACTACAAAGCGACCGTGTCGTTCGATACGTGGGAAGACACGCTAGAAAAGATGGCCTGTTTCCATTTCACGCTCCGCCACGAGATTTTTCCAGCCGCGCGCAACACGTCGTTGTGCGACGAGACACGCCGAGAACACGACGAGATGGCGCGTTTTGGTACGAGCGAGTCCGTGGTTCCGTGTTCGGTTGAGACGCGACGGAATCCGACGAAAGTCGGCTTCCTGACGCAACTCGAGGACCTGAGGCGAAGCGACGAGATCCACAAACAAAAACGTTAGGTAAAGACGTGGCGCACAGGCTACAAACGTACGCGTACGCCTTGGCGGAACTCGAGGCACCGCGATACGTGAGCGCCTATCCGATAATGTGCCTGCTGCGGCTATACGGCTCTCTGAACCGAAGTCGGACGCGCGCCGAGGCGCTGAAGCGAACCGACGTCGTCGACGTGGACGGCAACGTGATACGCAGAGCCTGCCGCGATCTGCGTGCGCAGCTCTCCGCGGTCGCGTCCACGTGTACGAATGACAACGTCTTATCGCTCGTGAGCATGGCCATGATAGGACCGCTTCGCAGGTACGACGGTCGTTACGGGGTCGTCACCGAACGTGTGGTCCTGTTCAAGCACCTGATCTCGTGCGGCTTCTCGGTGGGCGTGGCATCAAAGATGTTACATTCGATACAAACATGCAAGCGCGTCGAGTTGCTCGAGTGCAACCTCGAGAGCGGCGTCGACCGACAGTTGGAAAAAACCAACGCGCCCACGATATACAACGTAAAAGTAGCCAGGTTGCTGTGGCTGGCCTCGCACGTTAGCGCCTACTGCACCCTGCGACAACTCGCGCGCGGCTACGTGCGAATGGGAAACGATCCGTGCGATTTGACGAGCGACGGCATATACGTATTCGACGATGACCACGTCGGATTCAGATCGTCGCGTAGAGGAGACGACGGAACCGAGCGCGTCCGCACCATGTACGTCGGATTCGCAGACGTCATGGACATGTTCGCGATGCGAGACTACGTGGAAAAGACACTTTCTTGAACGGACCTTAGCTCGCGACCCCGAGCGCCTGTACGACACGCTCGTCCAGTTCGGCCACGCGCCGTTGACGTTCATGGTCAACGCGCACTGGAAAGAGTCCGTGTTGGTGAAGTCTACACGCCGGGCAGTGGATGAACGCCTATCGTTAGAGGAATTGTACACGGCTAAGCGTGGAATCCCTAGTAAGCGTCGCAAAACGACGCAAAAACCCACGTGAAAAGTGTTTTTCTTTTCTTGTTACGTACATTGTGCTATGCATATGTGTATACTTTTGTCATCACATTAAAGGAAAACAGAACCACACGTATCGTGACAAAACGTTTATTGTCTTTTGTTTATTCTTGAGTAGATACACAGACAAACTCGCCACAGAGTGTATGGGCACATGTCAAAATCCTTTACAACACACAACCCCCCCTCACAACGGAAACGTTTATTTTTAGTCTTTATTGTTCGAGGGATGAGCGAGCAAACTCGCCGCTGTTGTTGTCACAAATCACGTTTGTGTCCTGACGGTGGGGTCTTTTGTTGGCGGGCTCGGTGTATTCCACAAACACGCAGTCCTTGACCAATCGCCGCTTTCTGTGCGTTTCTGAAACGGGCGCCCGCGGGAGGGCCGAGCCGTGTCTCTCGCGTCCGGCGTCGTCCTCGCAAACTTGTGCGGATCGTTCTTGGTCGGTCGCTGGTAGTTTCATGATAAAATCTTGAACCGTTTCACATACAATCGTAGGTAACCATGCACGCGCCGCATCGGGTGATGTCACGCGCTTTAAAAACTCGGCGCGGTTCGCGTGTTGATGCACGTACGTCGAGAGGTTGGACCACTGATTGTGTTTAGTGACCGTCTTGTCGAAACACATGACCACCAGAATCTTTGCGTCTAAGTCGTCGCACGACGCGTGTCGTAAATAAGGAAACGTGCACAGCGCTGCCATGATTACAAACGTGTAAAAGTCGGACTCAGACGTCTCGAGGTCGTGGTACTTGCAGGATACTTTTCGCATGAACCGCAGTATGGTGGTGAACGGCGAGTCGAACAGCGTGCTCAAAGCCACCGCGCTTCGCAAAACCAGGTCCTTCACAGTGCTCTCGGCGCCCGCCGCCATGCGTAGGTCCTCCGCGACGAGAGACGAGTTGACGAGTCGCCGCGTTCGTTCGATCACCGCGTTCGTCCACGGAGAATGGCCCGTTCCGTGCGGACAATGCCACGAGCTTTTGTCGTTCGCGATGCGTCGGTAATCTAGCCGGAAATCCTCGGTTTCCATCGTCGCGAACAGCGCTATCAGCGCTGGCACGGCGGCTTTCAACGTCGGCACGTGCTCTTCCATGTCGATGTTTTGAGACGCGACGCGGCGCGGCGCGTACACGGAACCGTAGCCCTCGACCGCGTTGTCCGTGTTCGCTACGTAGTACGAGCCGTTAAACTCAACTTCGTGCGCGCGAAAGGCCGCCGAATAAGCCATGCGACACGCGTGCCCGCGCTCGTCTTCGAGTCTGACGGTCATACCGTTGACCAAAGCGCACTCGTTGAGGGCGCATCTGTGTATCGCATTGTGCCACGGACACACGTACCCGTAGCCGGTGTTCACGAACGAACATCGCGCTTCGACGCAGTGCGCGACCCATTGGCAGTCGGCTATTAACATATTGTGAAAATGGTTCATTGTTGTGCGGGCGATTTGCGTTGCGCGCACAACCCGACTTGTTTCGGCTAACGCCGCTCTCGTATTGTGACACCGTGTTTAATACACAAATGCGTGATTGGTCTTTGTTTCTTTTTGTTTCTTGATCTCTCTGAATGTGTAAGTCCGTCTTTTGTCTAACATTTTATTTGCTGAACTTTTTTTTTCTCCAACAGGCCAGCAGGGGACAGAGCGCCGACCTGATACTCGTGGACGAGGTCGGCTTTGTGAACTCCAAGGTTTTGTTGGCCGTCTTACCCAATATAGCGTTCCGGGGACGCAAACAAGTACATATAACGAGCCACGTCAGCAACACGCCGTGGCTCAATAAAGTCTCGCTGATACGCAAAGACAACGGCGACCCCGCGTATCATGTCGTGTCGCAGAGCTTCAAATGCGGCTACCATAGCAAAGAGCCCGGTTTGACGTGCGTGTGCCTGGGGATCTATTGCCCGCAGCACATCGCCGTCGACGCCCACTTGAAAGAGCTGATGAACATGATCGTTCCGAGGGGTTTCGAGAGCGAAGTCACGGGTAGCAGCAGCACGGCCTCGGCGGACTTGAAGACGGACACGACGACGCCGTTCGAAAAATGTCTCGTTCTCAAATTTCTTTCGGACAACTGCGTGACGTTAGCGCACGCGAGAGACAAGCGGATCGTCAGGGCTTACTTGTGTCTGGACCCGACCTTCGGCGGCGGGTCGACCTTGTGCGTGGGACTATGCTGTGCCGTGGAGATGGACAATGGTCGATTGGTGGTAAGTTCGTCCTCTCTGTCCAGTCCGTTTACGATCAGTCCGCTGAATACGTGCGCGTAATCGACGGTGTCGTTCGCGTCGTATGCGCTACGGCAAATCGTGAGGTTCACGTCCAGCAGTTCGCAAATGTACGCGCCGGCTCGCGAAGCGTCTTGCAGCGTCAGCGACGTCTCGGTGTCCTCGGCCGAACACGATAGCAAGCGTACGACGTGCCTCCACGTACCGCACGTACAGACGATCGCGTCCAAATCTCCCATCCAGCCCGTTACGGCGGTTGCCACCAACACTCGGAACCCGGGTGGCACGCTATGTTCCGCGTGCGCTCGCATTATCGCCGTGTACCGCAGGACGCTAGAGCGAACGCTCTCGGCGGCCGAGAAACACGTCAGGACCATGTGTTCGCGACTTCGCCACGTGCACGGGTCCAAGCATCTTTCGACGAAGTACCGCGGCACCGCGTTTTCGAGCGAGAGGGACACGACGTTGATCAATTCGCCGGGTGTCGCGTGCGCGTGGCGGCCGGCGAGCCGTTCGTTATCGGCGGCGCGATATTTCGAGGCGAGAGCGTTAAGGGCCACGACCTTGGCCGGTGAATACGACACCAGTTGACAGTAGAAGTTCCTCAACTGGCCGTCTGTCATGTTAGAATAGAACGCGACGTTGCGACGAAAGGCCGTTAGCGCGAGCATAAATTCGTAAACGTCGATCAGCGCGCTCCACGACAGCCCACAGAGGCTCACCAAATCTTGCCGCGACAAGGCACATTTGCGACAAAGACTACCGACGGTTTCTTGGCACGGGTGACTCATCTTTTGTTTTTTTGTCACTTTTCCGTTCCCAGATTTTAGGCTTAGAGGAACTGGAGATACGCGACCTGGACCAGGTGGTGCACGTGTACTCTGCGCTGCTCGCCGCTCACGTAAGGTTGCTGAAGCTGTTGCTGCCGGGAGTCATGTGGAAAGAAGTTCCAGTAATCGTCGTTTTCGAACAAAACACATACGTCAACGCCCTGGCGACGGTGAAGAACACACTGGAGCAGTCTCTGGTACACTCGGGGGTCAAGCTCAGTTTTTACCACAAATGGTCGCAAAATAACAATAAGCATATGTTGGGCAAACACGTGAGCGCCAAGGTAAAGTTAGACATGGTACTAGCTACGGTTCTTTCTATGACGAACGGTACGCTGTGTTACTGCGACACGGTTATGTCCTTAGGTTGGGCGGTCCTAACCGAGGCCGTTAATCGTAGCGTCTCGCATCTGCCCACCGTCGCAAACGTAAACTCCTCCACGTTAGACGTGTCTATGTATAGGAGATCACAAAGAGGCGTCAACCTTTTCTCGTCATACGGACGCAACGGCGCCGCATTGGATCTACCACCGGAGAGCTTAACCGACGCGCGGCACGCGAACGAGGGAAAGCAGATGTTGGGGAAACTAAGAGACGAACTGATGATGGTCACTATCACTAAAGCACCAAAGAGCGGCGGCAGCGTCGTGTCGACGGGCGGTAAGCGCTCCGTCGACGGTCAGTACACAAGAGACGACATGCTCTCTGCCGTTCTCATGCTGTGTCACACGCGCGACGAACTGATTGCGGGTAACGCTGCGACGAGGATACAAACTGAGCTGTACTACGATTAACGGGTACCGCCTGTTTGTCTTGAAATAAAATCTAAATGTATAAGGTGGTAAAACAATCCGTAAACGTTGTAAACATCTGAACGCGAAACAATAAAACACGTTGTAAATCCACATTTGGTTTGTGTACTGGTTATTGGTTTTTGTTTAGTTGTTACAATGGTGGTTGTGTATACAAGCGGGAAATAGGCGCATGTTGTTTATTAACGCCGGCCCGAATTGAAGGTTTAGCATAGGTCGACACAAGAATATCATATTAAAACGCAGTGGCCGCGAGCCACGCGTAATAAGTCCGTCGGTCGGATGACGTGCGAGCCAATTTTTTTTTAGGTCGGGCAGCCAATTTTCTTAGGTTGGGCAGCCGCGAGCTACGCGTAATAAGCCCGTCGGTCGGACGAAACCAACATGGTCGGGAAAACAAGTATGTAGGCAGGGCAATCAAACGGACGATCTATATATATGTGGCCACAGCGCAGCACAGGATATTATCCCGGTTTCCCAGACCTTGACTATAGTATCCAAAGCAAACATGTTACGTTACATATCTACGATGGCATACTGCAACATGATTTTTCTACTGTTTTCCATGGCTACCTTGGGTATGTATTTGGTAGATATTTTTTTTTAAAAAACGTAGCATTTTTTTATACACACACGCACTATGCTATTACCACGGAAAATATCGCCGGACACAACTTGACCGTTTACAAGGTTGATACCCTGCAAATTTTGCTTCACACGAGCAGTACGCCACTTCTGTTCACGGTACTGTTAAGTGACATGTTGTACGGGACCGTGTGCAATTGGAATACATGAAAACATGGTTATTGACTGGTTTTCTACTATCATATTGTTGATCAAAAATCATATGTCACACCTGACTGAAAAAAAAACAAAATAAATCATATCTCCCCTACAATACTTTCTGGCGTCTGTTTTTTTTTCTTGTCAGCCAACACATATGACATTATCGGTCACGGAAGTTTCACAGTCGAGTATGGCGGCGAGGCCCAGTTCAACTGTACCATCTCATCTCCAACAGGTAGATCCTTTGGTTTCCGAAATATGGGGGGGGTGGGTCATATTTCTGTAATTTGCATTTTTTTAATCTCGTCTTCCGGCAGGTGTGCATCAGGTTACCTGGCACAGGTCAGCCGCAAATAAAAGATCTGAGAACTTGGCCACATTCAGCAACCGCTTTGGAAAGCAGGTCAACGTGCCTTATAAAGGAAAAGTTTTCTTTAGAGAAATGTCTCTCAGATCAACATCCATCCTTCTGAGAAATGTAACATGGGAAGATGAAGGGTGTTATACTTGTACGTTTAACATTTATCCTACCGGGTCCAAAATGAAGCAGATGTGCTTCACAGTACAAGGTAGATTTTATTTTCCCGATGCCCACGCAATGAACGTTTCCTGTCCGCTTGGGTAAAGTGACAAATTCTTATTTTCTTTAAGGAATGTCCAGGATGAACACAAGTCACGATCACGGCGGCGAACAAGAAGGACGAGCGAGACAACAAGTTTTCAGCTGCTCGGCTACGGGGAGACCAACCCCGACCATCGATTGGGACGTGTCGCCTGGTGCCACTATAACCCTAACGTCATATACGCTAAACATGAACGGTGACACGACTATCACGAACGGTAGCAGCATCACGGTGCACATTCCCGCAAAGTGGACTGGACACGTGGACTGTCTGCTGAACAAAGACAAGATCGGAGAAAGACGAGAAACGCTCTTTTTGTCTACGTGTCAAGAGGAGATAAAAGACGGGGGTAAGGATCGTATTTTAAATGCTCGCTGGTGCGGGTGTTGCTTTGAAATCTGCTTTTGATTGCAACCAAAGCTTCAGTTTCACTTTAACTCTAGTTTCCACAGGGTCGCCTAACAAATCATACAATTCAGTTTGTGCATTTTTTTGTTTAACACGAGCGACATCGGTTCTGCATGGACTAACTTTGTGCGTTGTTTCTCTGCAGGGACGATCGCGGCAGTTGTTATTGCTTTAATAGCTATCGTTTGTATCATTGTGGCAGCCATTGTGGTCCGAAAAAGGTAAGATATTTCACTATGTACGAAAAGCAATCGTTGAATATTGATGGTCCTTAGCAGCACCGGTGGCTCACCTTTACCTACAATGTCTGTCGATTTCTATTTCTGGCAGATTAAAGAAGAAGCAAAGACGAGACTGTATTACCTGATCAGATTCTCAACATCTAAGCGATGCTTTAAATTTTTGTTGTCATACCGTCACAATAAATAACAATAACACACGTTAAGGTGGTGTGTCTCATTATTGTATCATTTATTTTTTTCCCTGAACCAAGCAACATCACAATGTCGCAGCAGCTCACCGTCAGATCACTTACGCGTATCGACGCGAATAACCCGGCGCACGACGCGTGGAGCCCACGGTATATCACGGGAGACCTGTTTTCATGCCCTCGCGAAGACGCTCTCGCGCATTGCGTCAGCGAAGACTATCGTATGGGCGCGGGGATAGCCGTCGCGTTCAAGCGCATGTTCGGCGGGGCGTCCGAATTGAAGGCTCAGCACAAGTCGAGCGGACAATGTGCCGTATTGAAACGCGACGGCCGTTACGTCTACTATCTAATTACGAAGAAGCGGGCCACGGAGAGGCCCGCGTATAAACGCCTGGAGGACAGTCTGGAAGACATGAAATCTCATTGCCTGAAACACGGAGTTGGACGAGTGTCGATGCCGCGCATCGGCTGCGGCCTGGATCGGCTGCAATGGTCGCGTGTTTCCGAAATCTTGAAACGAGTTTTCGAACACACAAACATCCGTATCGCGATATACAGCCTTCCTCGCGACCGATGAAACGTGCCGTCACGGACGCGTAAAGGCGAATGATTATTGTACGTGTTCTGTAATAAACGCAATAAAAATATAAAACATCTTTATCACCCGCTTCGTTGATCTTCTGCGTAACCCAGTACACCCCCGAAGCGCAAGCTACGCGTGGCTGGTCGGTCGGGCGAACAAACGATACGGTCGGTCGGGCGAACAAACGATACGGTCGGTCGGGCGAACAAACGATACGGTCGGTCGGGCGAACAAACGATATGGTCGGTCGGGCGAAATAACATTATATGCGGAGACATTTAGATGACGCGAAGACGGAACGGTATATATATCCATCCTCAACACAGCATAGAACATTGTACTGGGCTCACCTAGGCTTCACGCCATAGTCTCAGATCCAGAATCAACACGCTGCGTTACGTATTCACGATGGCGTACCACTATATCATCATTGTACTGCTTTCCTTGGCTAACTTGGGTGTGTATTTTATGCATTTATAAAACACGCAAAACGTTTTTCTCTTATGTTACAAATAACCCCTTTCTTTTTAAATACACAGGTTGTACTGTTCCTATCGCCGAACAGAACTTGACCGTTTATGAGGGCGCACAAGTGCCGACACCCCACACGGACATTCCATCGGACACCGAGTATCTCACCCGGGAGGATTTTATGACCGGACCCATGTCAATGAAGCCAGAGAGATTTGCCACCGAACAGAACTTGACCGTTTACAAGGGTGACCGTGTAACAATACCCTGCAGGGACATTCCGTCGGACACAAAGTGTATCTCCTGGAAGAAAGACGATGATTTTTTAACCGTACCCAGGTCACCAGACAGATTTGTCGACGAACACGACCGAAGGTACTTTACTCGGTCGCATAGAATACGACGGGTCGAAGGAATAAGAACCGACTACTCTCTGATCATAGAGGATGTCATGAAAAGAGACGAAGGGGAATATCGGTGTATCGCCACACCCGGCGGGGTCGTGGTGACCAGACTGAACGTGGTTGAACGTGAACGGATCGTATATGCTACCACGGGTGCAAGAGTGACTCTTTCCTGCGACACAACTGCCGCGTATAATCCCGGAGCTTCGTCGACGGGGAGCGTCGTGCGTTGGTCCAAAGACGCCGGCCTCGTTGCCACCGTGGATGAACCCACTGCAGACGCACCGTTCGTCATCGAGAACACGACTCGTGACGACGGCGGTACGTACACGTGCGTCTTGGAGACCAGATTTCCCGACGGCGTCGCGTACCAACACATCACCACCGTTTATTTACTTGTACAAGGACATTCTTCGATTACCGTCACTGCCGGGTCTTCGGTCTCACTCCCGTGTGAAATATCCAGAGAAGACGTGTTGGGAGGCGCCGTCGCGTGGAAATTTCAACCAACCAGCGAAAGCTCCAGCAACCCCGCGAGGTCAATACGTCGGACGGAGACTAAGTCAACGAAATCGAGCGGAAGAGGTCGTTCAAATTTTCCATGGCGTTTGAAGAACGCTAGCCGCAACGACAATGGTGTGTACACGTGTTCAACATACACGGATCCGCTGTATCATTTTGATCGCTCTTCACCTGAACACTATGTTACATCTGTTCGTGTTACTGTTAAATGATATGATATGTTTTGTTCAATTATTACATTATTGTACCAATCACAATAAATAAAGATTCATAGCACACGCGATGGTCTCATTATTGTCTCGTTTATTCTGTTCAAAACATAAGAGGACGCACTATTGTAAAGTCTGTGAGCCGTTGCCAAACAAGAACCTTCTTCGTTTTGCTTTGCTCTTTTCGATTAAATCCAACACTTTACTTTTGCGCGAAGCGAGCGTCTTGCGGCGCTCGTCTTCCGCCTTTTTCACTTGAGGGTTTTCTCTTACTCGTTTCCAATCTTCCGCGGTTGTGCCTTTGAAGGCCTCGCCGTAATAATAACTTTGGAGCGGTGGACGGTTCAAGCCGTCTTTCTTCAGCCCGTCTAAACTGGACGCTACCCAATGTAACTCGTCTCCGTCGTACCCGTACACGTTCCCGTCCTCGTAAATCATCACGACAAGCTGGTCGCATTGATACGACGTGTCCTTTGCGTACCCGACGACCTCCAATCTACCCGAAGCGGGCAGGTAGAACTTACTGCATCCGTGCAACTCGCCGGCATTTTCTCTATAGATCGCGTCCTCGAGGGACCCCAGCGTCAACACGCCGCCCGTTGGAAGGGAAAACCGTTCACGGTCGACTCGCACGTTCGGTTTCAACGATTTCTCCATTCTCTACTACAAGCGCTTTGCGTTTCGGTCAAAAATAAGAATCAAAACCAATCGGCGCCGACACTCTTTGTCTTAAATACCTTGTCCGACTGTAACCGCCCCGTCTTTATGCTGGGGTTAACATCGCTAATCACGTCCGTTTGCGCTTTATGATTTAAAACGTTTTTAATCCAAACATTCGCTATATACACAGAGTGTTTTTTGTTCCAGTAAAAACCTTTATTGTTACAAGTTTGGCGACGATACATTTTTTGGTAATCACAATATCTTCATCATTTTGTAGCCGCGTAGCGCCGGCAGTTGTCTGCCGCCTCCGCCACCTCCGCAGAAAAACATATACGCAATGCCCGCTGACAAAGCGGTACACCACGCCATCAGCGTGGTGATGGATATCCACAGAGCGATGTTGCTGGCGAAGCCAGATAACCAACCGCCAAACGTCACTCTGCTAGCGGATATCTCGTTGTACATTCGATCGAACTCGTTTAGGTTCTGCGTTATATTTTCTAGGTCCTCTTGGACGTCGATTAAACGCACGCTCGTGTTAATGGCTCGGATCACGTCCACTTCGGGTGTGTCGGGAAGCGCGTCCTTGATCAAATCCGCGAACGAAATCGGTCCGTCCGATATGTGCGGTCTGGAAAAAGGGCGCAGGGGCGGCGATGCGATTTCCACCGCCGCCGTACCCTCCAGCCACGTAAATTTGTTTTGCCGATAGCATATGCCTCTGTGACACGCGGAACACACAGTTTTGCACTCTACCGGGTTGCTCCGGCACAGCTTGTACCGGTGATGCGGCTCCGGGTCGTAACAGTATTTGCCGAAACACTCGGAGGGCTCGTAAAACTGTCCCTTGATTAGCCACACCCTGTAATCGGGCCAGCAGGGCACGTTGTCCGTGCTCATCTTTGGCATGGGTATTATTTCGCGGATCGTCGTGCTCTCGACCGTACCTGGCACGGAGTGAATGATAAACAATTTCCTATCTTTGTAAAGCGCGGCTCGGACGGTCGGAAAATCGGACAAACCCGGGTGCTCCTGTATGACCGACATACCGCTCGGGCAGCTGCCGGATCGCTTTGTGGCTATTTGGCGAAGACAGTTCTCTGTAACGAACCCTAAATGACTGGACCAAAATCACCACAACAAGGAGTTAGTTAATCACACTTTTATTTTAAGACTGGTTCTGGTGTTGATAAGGGACCCACGGGCTGGAACGAGTCTGCAGGATGGAGGGGAGCGGTTAGTGGTTAGGCTGATGAAAAACGTGA
>JARVGS010000961.1:1273-13075 GCA_031762315.1 Hypsolebias antenori | reverse complement strand
AGCTATCCAATTTTTGACTAAACCTATGGTTCTTTCTGCTACTCCATTGGCTTGAGGTGTGTAGGGAGGCGAATAAACACGCATTACCCCAAATGTCTGGCACCAGTGATCTACCTGTGCGTTGCGGAAGTGTGTCCCGTTATCGGTTCTTAACTCTTTTAGAACGCCTAACAACCCACAGACTTGCTCTAGCATGCTAACAACACTGCTGCCATTAGCTTTCCTTGCTAGTTTCACTACCACGTAACCTGACATCGAGTCTACTAGCACTAGAAGGTATTTCTCTCCCTTCTTGCCTGTAACTCCTATAGGCCCAACTACATCCATGCACACTGAACCCCATGGTATGGTACTTTTGATAGTCTGTCCATCCACTCGGTGCCCTCGCCTGCCTGCGTTGTACTGACCACATACTTCACAGTCCTGCAGCACCTTGCAGACCTGTTTCAGGGGGACCCAAAGCTCCTGACTTTCCAACTACTTTTGTGTGGGTTGCACGCCTGCATGTCCTAGACCCTCATGCACAACCTGAACCACGTACTCATCTGGGACCCTCCGACCCTTAGAGGTTCTGACCCACTTCTCGATCCCGACAAAAACTATTTTTCTCTGTTGAACATAACGATCTACTTCTTCGTTGCCCTGCCAGTACTTTCCTTCTCTAGTATGGGACTTCTGGTGCTCTACGTCTAACCACAGGTTTAGCCTGATTTCAGCTATTTTCTTCCACAAGTCATGGTGAGTCACCACTTTGCCCTTTGCACTTTCAAATCAGTTTTCTTCCCAAATGGATAAGTCCTCATTTAGAGCTTGTGCACAATAGTGACTGTCGGTCACTACTTTAGCTGTTTTTATTCGCCTGTCAGTTAATTCTAGCAGCCCTTCGAGTACTGCCGTAACTTCTCCAGTTTGAGCACTATCTTGAACTCTCCCCCTTCTACGGCAGCACTTGTTCCCTTGATACTCGAGGATAAATCCCCAGTGTGCTACCTGATCTGACCCTTTCTTGGATCCATCGGTGTAGAGAGTCCAGTCATGCTGCTTTGGTTTCTCAGGTGTGTCTTTGGGTGCTTTTTTGTTACCTGGCTTTGCAGGCCCTATCTCTAAATCGGGATCTAATAGGATGTCTTCCCATCTACCCCACCTCGTGTTGGTAGCTTTGATACTCTCTATCGTCCCTTTTCTGAGGAACTTGTGTACTTGGCTCTGTGTTACTACTTTAATGGGTTGCCCTTGAGCTAGAAATTTTAGCGTCCCCCAGTATCTAGCAAGCTCTGCTAATTCTTTTTCTTCCTGAGGAAACTTTTTCTCCACTGAGGTTAGGGTGTAACTCCATAGAGTAACTAATCTACCATGTTCATTTTTCACTGCTATCATAGCATCTTCACTTTCACAGCTGACTTCAGCTACGAGTCTTGTTATTAGGCTTCGCGGCTCTAGTCTGACTGCTTCCTGAATCTTTCTTCTGAGTTCCTCTAGGTCGTGCTGATTTTCTGCTGTCCAGACCCAAGATTTCTTGTTTTGTGTCTCGCCTCCACCTTCTTTCTTTTTCAGGCAGGCATACAGGGATTTGGCATATTTTTGATAATTAGGGATGTGATCTCTCACATAGTTACACAGCCCTAAGATTTTTTGTAGCTCATTTTCGGATTCAGGAGGCTGAATTTGGTCAAGTTTCTCCCTGTAACCCTCTGAGAGTCCTAGGTCTGCTGTTACGTGAAACCCTAAATAATTCACTTGGAACTGTCCAAACTGACATTTCTTCAGATTCAGCTTCAGCCCTGCCTCTGTGACTCGCTGCACCACCTTCGCTAACCTTTCTAGGTGTTCTTCCTCAGTGTCATCTGCGATAAACACGTCATTGATGTAAACTGTGGCGCCCAAGTCTTTAAGCACATCCATCACGGCTGACTGAAAAACGTTAGGAGAGTTTTTGTACCCCTGTGGTAATCATTGCCAAACATAGCTTTTTCCTTGATGGGTGAAAGCTGTTTTTCCTTGAGACTGTTTAGCTAGCCTGAGTGAGAAGAATCTGTTCGCTAAATCGATGCAATATTTGTATTTCTTCACTTGTAAGGTTTTTAGAGTACCTTGTGGGTTGATTAGACTTGCTCTGTTGGCTATTGTTCGTCTGTTAAGGGCTTTGAAGTTAATTACTGGTCGCCACCCTCCTCCTGCAGATTCAGGTTTCTTCACTGCTTGGATGGGGCTATTAGTAATCGGATTAGTCTCTTCTCTAATGATCCCTAAAGCGCCTAATTCCCTTACAATCTTATTAATCTCTTCAACTGCCCCTGGGTTCAGGGGATATTGTCTCACAGGCGGATGCACTCCTCCCTCGATCACATGCACAAACTTTGGGCCGAGGTCTCCGCAATCATTTTTAAATCTGGCCACTGACGCCGCTTCGATAATCTCTTTTAACTTCTCTTTTCCAGCCGGAGAGAAGTCACTCTCATCTACTTCTTGTTTTGTTACTTCAGGGATATTTACAGATTTGTACCATTCATCAAACTCATGTTGTTCGGGTGTGCACCCTATTTTTACTAACCTGGATTTTAACATTTCTAATCGTCTATTTATTGCTCTTCGGTCTTTCTTTGGTTTCCTCAACTCTTTTAAATCTGTAATTGTCATGAGATTATAGGGCCCTTTTATCCACACAATTCCTTGCCATAATCTAAAAGACATTTTTTTCAACTTTCCCGTTAGCTAACTGGACTGTGAGGTGTCCTATTGTTTCTAGGTTTTTGCAGGTCATCGACACCTCTGCTCCGGAATCTATTAGGTAAGGTTCTCCATCCACTTCGGTGTAGATGTCGTCCCCCTCCCAATAGGCATCCTCTAAGGTGACCCACAACCTGTCAGCCATTATTTAGCTTGCTCTCCACTCCCTTTTTGAGCGGGATTCATGGAGGGCCTGCTTTTCTTCTGGGGTTAATTTGGCATATTCTTCTGGGGGCAAGTATTTGCTCCCCTTCTGTGGTGTTGAATTTAAAGCCGGGGCTGAAAATCGCTTTGGTTGTTGATCTCTGTGCTGTAGTTCTGACTGTCTCGGCGGTCACTCCCTATACTGAGTCTCTGACTACCTCTGGGGCCGTTCTCTATACTGAGTCCCTGACTGCCTCGGGGGCCACTCTCTGTACTGCTGTTGTTGCGGCGGTTTAGGGGCTGCTTTTGGTTGCCTTGGGCTCTGCTGCATCTCTTTTCTCTTGCGCTCTTCCCAAAACTGCTGTTCTAAGTCATATGATTTCACTGCCTGATCTATTTGGGGGATTGGTGTGTCTAGTAAGGGCATTTTGGCAAAAGTGATTTATCCTCTTCTGCCCTGTGTTACTATTCTCAGTGCTTTAACATATGTTTTAGGTATGAGCGTTTGTTTGAGTTGATACCAGACTGGTGTGAGGCGCTGACCCTGATCCATACGCACCTTTGCCCTTGGGATCTGAGCATCTTCGTCGTCCATGTCTTCCAGGACCAACTTTTCGTAGTGGTCTTGGGCTGACTCCTCTTTGCCTACTGGGTTGCTGGTAACATTACCTAACTACAGTTTCCTTGCTTCATCACAATTCATGGACATTCTGACCATAGGCCACATGTCTTTGATGTAGTTTTCAGTAGTCTCTTCAGGCTCTTTTGCCCTCACTAACGTCTTCAATTTTTTGTACTCACGATAACTGTCAGTTTCTGAGCTAGGGGCCTGTCGTGGTTCTGCTTGTCTCGGTTCTGAATCCGGCTGAGGTGCATAGTACGATGGATGGTTCTGTAGCTGGCTTGATTCTTCTTCTTCATCAGCTGATATCTCGTCTTTTAGTCTCTTTTCTGTCTCCCTAGCATATTTGTAGACTGATTTTTTTTCATTCTTCTCAGCATCACGTCCTGTGCTATTCCCAAATATGCTGTTCTGATCTGTATGAGCGGGTAAAGTCAGACTTGAGGGCATCATCAGGATGTTAGCCCACTCTCCCAATGTCGCTTTGACAGTCAATTCTACTGTCTCCTCCAATCTATCTGCCCATACTGATGGAAGGTCATAATGGTTCTGACCAGCTTCGGGGATGTATGTACAATGCCCGTCGCTTGCTTGGATTGTGCCACAAGATAGATCTCTGGCTAAGCTTTCAGACGCTCTACACACATCAACTATCTCCACAGGTTTTTTCTGTCCTTTTCTTGCTCCTGCTCTTAAGGGTTTATGTGGGCCGCCCTGCTGACTGCTCCAATTCTTCTCTGACTGGTGGTCAGGCCTTTCGGGTCTTCTTTTGAGGGTGAGGTCAGGGGTACTTTTAGTTGTTGGGGATTATTCCCTACTAATTTTTCTTTTTTCCTTACATCTCGTGATGTTGACGGCTCCTCTCTGTCCTGTTCTTCTGCTGTCAGAGGTCACTCAACTGGTTTCTTTCCTATCTTAATCATAGTAGTCAAAAGCCTAGATTTCTTGTCATCATGCAAGTGAGCTGGGGTCACAATGACTATTTCTTTCAACGACGCGGCAGCTGGCATCTCCTTAGCCAAATAGGTTGCTGTGTTAACTGCCACACGTTCAGCTATTTCCCACTGTAAATGGTGTGACCTCAATCCATCTATACTCACCACTAGGCGCTTAAGATCGTTGGCTACGGCTCGGGTTATTCCCCTCTCGAGGGCATTTATCATTTCCCCCATGTATTGTTCATTGCTGGTCGCTTCCTCATAACTTTTGATCGGGACGTGTACCATTGCATGGTATGGAGTCTCTGCACCGCTGGTCAGGTGTGCTTTTGGCTCTGAGCCTTTCACCTCCTCTTTCAAGTGATTTATTTCAGCTTGGTATTCCAGACCAGCTTGTTCTTTCAGTTCTTTTCTGAAGTTCGAGTTATGGATTTTGTATTTATGATTTGTGAATACTAGCAAACTGTCAGCATCCACTGCCCAAGGGCTTCCTATCAGTTGATACACTCATGCTCCGTTCTGGAACTTTAGGCACAAGGCTTCCTCCGGCACTGGTTTAAAGGTTATTTTAGCACGAGTTCTCGGCACGTCTTTTGGTGTTGATTTAGGTTTTTCTTTTGGTTGTTTGGGTTTTCCCTGTTCAGCTTCTTGTCTAGATTTGGTTTTTGGCTTAAGGTCTAAATGGTTCTGTTTAGCCTTCTTTTTCTTAGGTGTATCTTTTGGTTCCCTCGAGGGGTCAACCTCAGAACTTTTCTGCTTTTTTATTCTGTCGTCGGGGGCCATAGCTAACTTTTGTACTGACGCTCCCCCTGATGGCCCTGAGCTTGGTCCCTCACCTGCTCCTCTACTACTTTGCATTTTCTCCAATAGTTTTTGGGCATAAGGCTCAGTGAGTTTGCTTTCTTCCCCCTCTTCACTTTCCAAATCTTGTTGGGGGTCATCTTCTTCCTGACTTTCCTGCTCAATTAATAGGCTGTCAGATTGTGTAGCTAGATGCGGCCCTGATGTTGGTCCTCGAGAACCTGCGCTGAACCCTTTCTCCTGGTTCACATATGCGTACAAACCCTCAATCATGTCGAGGACACATCTTTCTGCTCGAGCCTTCTCAGCCCTCTCTCTCTTAATCTCATCATCATCAGTCCATTGTGAGTCGTCTTCTTCATGATCTCCAGGGCTCATCGTCTTTTGTCCTCGTCGTTCTCCCGGTTCTGAGTCTACGGAGCTATATCCCTGGCTCAACCTATAATTGTTCCAATTTGCATAGGTACCTGAGGATATGGCCCCTGAATGGGATGCTGGTTTAATCATTGGCTTAACTTCCCCATTCTCCTGTTCTATTGCTGTTCCTGGTTCTGCCACTTTGTCATGGTCATCTTCGGATTCTCCAGGGGAGCCTGTCACGGAATCTCGTTCACTTCCTTTGCTCAGCTTAATTTTCTTCATTTTTCTATATTGCTCTCCATTCTAGCTACTTCCTCATTGGCCGCTTGTACTCTCGTATGAGCTCTCGTTTCACCTATTGTGAGCCCTGTCAACCCAGTAGCTTTAGCTATCATTTTTACTATGGGATCATAGTTGGCTGAGGGGCTACTCACTCTCACCAGCTCTGTCTGCCATGGGATTTCAATCATTTGTATCCACCACTGCAACCATTTTTTAACTTCCTTGATTGATTGTATTTTCACGGGGTCTGGTAATACTATTGTCTGCATGCCCTGCCGGGTCTTTGTACAGTAGTATATTCCATTTTTCCTATGTGTGCTATTAAATTTTGTTGTTATGACTCGTCATCCATGTTGGTGTTACTTTCTTTAAATCTTTTTTGAACAGTCCCGTGCCAAGTGTTATATCCCCGTCCGTATAGAAGGATTTCCATCGTTGTTTCTCCCTCCATTGATTGTTTTTGTGACTTTGGTTTCGAGGTTTTTTTGTCCTGATGTTTCTGTCCCTACTGGTTCTTTTTCTACTGGCTTTGTTTGTATGGGCTCGGGCCCTGCTGGCCCTCCTAACTCTGTTGTCTCATTCCCTGTCTGGGGTGCTACCCCTTTACCTTCCGTCAATTCAGACTAGCCTTCTAGCCTTGCCGTCGCTGATGCCTCACCTGAGGCTATCAACCTATTTTTTGTCGGGTCGAGTTTGTCAGTTCTCAAAGCCTCCCGGCTTTATATCCTAGCTCTTAGGACGAGAACAGACCAGCTGCTTGCTTGTTACTTTGGATTATGGTCAGTAATCCTTCATAAGCCTTCTAGCCCACCTTACTACCTGTATTGATCTATTGGGGTTACTGACTGGGGGGTCTACCAGCCACCAACAACTCCTGTGCTCTAGGGGTTGTTCTATTGATGCCTATCAGCCCTCTGTAGCGCGCCTTTCTCTTTGGGGTGTTTCTACTCTTAAAAACCATATCCCATCGCTGCCACCATGTTTTGCTTACCCGAGCGAGGTAGCTACTGGACACGTGACAAGCCCTCCCTCGCCACAGCCTCTCCACCAATGGGTCAAAAACTAGCCTTAGCGCCATGGTATTACCTGTAGCTCTCTAAGATAGTTTCACTAAGGCTGTGTCAAGGTGATTCGCTCAGACTGCTGATGACCTCCTCTCTGTACGTCACACCCAGGTCTCACTTCGTGCCTTGTCTCGTCCAAGCAGCAGGGTCAAGGTCATCCGACACGAAGAAACGTACATCAATGGTCGCTCACCTTTTGATTAGCATTGCAATTGTTTCCAATCTGGTAGTCTTTAGAGCCCTGGCGTAGGACTCAGGGGTCTTGTTTTTATACTCGTAGCTAGGAAATTGTTCAAAAACCTCCTAATTTTACAATGTTAATGTCAAAAACCAAGCTTCACCATATACAGTATATTTCAATGAGGATGAAATAATAAATAATAAAACAAATTTTGCACGGGGAACAGCGACAAGCATTAAAATGATTACAATTTCACACAAGAAGCCTATCAATCTTCCAGAAGTCGAACAGTCTTCTCTCTAGGCTTTTCTTTCATTTGGGCTGCCTTCCTGTTACACCGAACCCGACCACTCCTACGAGAGCCCTCGTGAGCCAGTGGCTTCAAATGCTCTTCTAAGCTTCACCGTCAATCTATGGTACACACCACAAGCCAACAGATATTCTTTCTGAGCACTCTGATTGTTCTGGAGCAATTCTGAACAAGAGCAAAGCCCTCTAAAGTCCAATTCAATTCCCTCAAGGTTATTTGTACGCTGTTGTTGTGGTCTGACAGATAATTTGTTTAGAGCAGATAGACTGAGGTATCCTCTTACCAAGTTTCAATGAGGTCCTTAAAAGAATTCCCACGAGGGTAAAAGGCACCGTTCCTTCCCCTTGGAGAAGGGTAAGGCTACCTCAAAGGACCTGGCAGCTTGTTCCAAACTTAAAAGCAAAAAGGGGTTTTCTGGTCCGGCCAGGGCTGAGGTGTAAAGGGGGATTGATCCAAACTCGTCTTAGGAAAGGCATTAATCCAGCTCGAGTCAAGACGAGCAGTTTCCCTCTCCCTTAGGGCGTCCTCAGCTTCTCTGCTGCTGGCCTGTTAATCCATTCTGCTCCCCGGTGGTCCGGTAGAACTCAGCACTAAACTGTCAGTGAAGGGCGTTTTTATATACACATTGTTTCTCCACCTTTAGGAGGGTTTTAGATCATACCATGGCCATTTGGCCAATCCTTTCACTCTATTGGAGAAAGGGTGAGCATGTAAACACTAATCTCTATCCAACTCTGGGTGGACTTTAACTGGAACATTACATAAACCTTATATCAGTGACCCATTTGGGTGGCTCAATTGAGATCTGGCTTAAACTAGATTCTGGGTGCTTTATCTTCACTTGCTCTTGCGGACTTCACTCTCTGTATTAGGAGTGGCTTCCTGCTTTTATTCAGAATTGCCTCCGAACAGAGTGCGCTCTGCCTGGACTTCAGACTGGACTTTTGTATAACTGGACGTTATACAAAAACAAACAATTAAATAAGCACAAGTTAATCCATTAAGAGGTTACATTTTGTCTTATTAATTCTTATAACACTTTTCATTCTGTGCACGTCTCCTTAGGTGTAAGTTATCATAGGTGAGCCATTTTTACCCCCTGCAGAGAGCTGGCAGCTTCTTTCCGCTCTGTGCACTTCTCTTAGCTAGATGAACTTTGTTCCCTCATAGGTGAGCCATTTCGACCCCCTGCAGAGAGCTGGCTGCACTCTCTCTCATCTGAGGCACATTCAGACCTAATCTGTTCCTTACATGTTACACATTTTAAAAGTAAAAAGATTATACATTTTATCAAACATCATTCATTAAACCTTTGTTCATAATACACAGTAAGAGTACAGTTGATACATTCTGTTTTTAACTGTGAATGTTTAAGATAGGCTATAAACTGTCTGATTTTAATCAATAGAAAACTGGCTGATCATGCAACATCATTTGGAGGCCAGGTTTTCCAACACAGGAAATTGAGGAATACTGTAATTATGCAGGCAAAAAAACTTAAGGGAACAAAAGTTTTTATAAACAAACATTTAACAAAAAGAAATGGAATAATTGCACGCGAAGCAAGATTATTAAAAAAAAAACAGAAAAATATAGTTTGACGTGGACAAGAAATGAAAAAATCTGGATTAGAGCACAGGAAGGATCACAAGCAAAAATAATACAAGATTTAAAGAACTTGGAAAAATTCAGATGAGTAGAAAATGTATAATTATATGTTCTGTAATATTTTGCACATAAAGGTATGACAAAGTGAATGGCCTGATGAACAAATACTCTAACTAGTGATGACGCAAGATGAATCAGATTTCAAAATATACAATGTAGAAGAGGAGTTAGTTGGAAATCTTTTTCTAACAAAAAAGGACAGTAAATATTATAATGAAGAACAGTTTAACGATGTAAACATGACAGATGAAGGTCTTTCTATTGTTCACTTGAATTGTAGAAGTATAAATGAAATATATCCTATATGTTAGATTATCTCAAAATATTAAACAAAACTTTTAAAATAATAGCTTTATCTGAGACATGGTTAATTGATAAAAATATAGATAATACATATATTGAAGGATATGAATTACATCATATTGACAGAAAAATAAAAAAGGTGGAGGAGTGGCTTTATTCATAAATAAGGAAATAAAATGTAAATTAGTCAGTGAAATGTCAAGAGTTGTTGATAATATGATGGAAATGATTACAATAGAAATAATAAATAAAAATGAAAAACATTATAATAAGTTGTGTTTATCGATCACCATGTTCAAAGATAGAGATATTTACTGATAAAATATTGGAGTTATTAGTAAAAAGTAGAAATAAAAAAGTATTTTTATGTGGAGACTTCAGTATTGATTTAGGAAATGACTGATTCTAATATCATCAGTACTTTCATAAACTCAATGTATAGTTTTAATTTTTATCCATTAATATTGAATCCGACAAGAATTACAAATAAAAGTGCAACAATAATTGATAATATATTTACGAATATTTCAGACGGTGAGGTGATAAGTGGTATTCTGATGACAGATATCAGTGATCATTTACCAGTTTTCACTATTTAAAAAACCATGATAGTATACCAAAATCAATTATAAGCAAGAGCAAAATAATAAATACATCCAAAAAAGCATTAGATAAACTTAAAGATGATTTAGATAAACAAAATTGGGAAGAAGTATATGTTGATGATGTGAACAAATCTTATGATTGACAGGCTCTGCTCCTGTACAAGATCGTGACAATATGTTCATGATGATTCTTGAAGATTTGTATAAAAAAACTGTGTGCAAAAGAAATACATAAAAAAATTGTTGATCATCCATGGATGACCAATGGATTAAAAAACGCATGTTAAAAAAAAAGTATCATTTGTATTCATGTTTCTTGAAATTCAGAACTCCAGAGGCTGAAGATAAATACAAAAAGTACAAAAATAAATTAGTAGGGATTATAAGAAAACATAAAAGGGATTACTATAGTCAATTGTTACAAAACTGTGGTGGTGATATGAGGGCAACATGGCGAATAATGAACAATGTTCTAAAAAACCATAAGGGTAATATGGGAATTTCTCAACATTTTGTGGAAAATAATGTAGAAATTCATGATAAGGAAATCGTTAATGGTTTTAATAATTGTTATTTAAATGGTGGATCTAATCTTGCAAATTCAATTCCTGATGTTGATAAAAATGTGAGTTATTTAATTAATGGCTGTGTTAACAGTATGTTTCTAAATGGAACCAGCAAAGAAGAAATACTGAAGGTAGTTGAAAAATCTGCTAACAAAAGAGCTAAAGATTGTGAAGATATGGATATGATGGTTGTGAAGGAGATAATGAGTCATGTTATTGAGCCATTCACATATATCTGTAATTTATCATTTTCCAAGGGAATATTCCCTGACAGAATGAAAATAGCTAAGGTGGTTCCACTCTTTAAAATTGGTGAGAAATGCTTATTTAACAATTATAGACCTATATCTTTGTTGTCACAGTTTTCAAAAATTCTTGAAAAGTTATTTGTGTCCAGACTGGACAAATTTCCTGATAAACATAATATTTTAAATAATAGTCTATATGGTTTTAGATCAAATAATTCAACATCCTTGGCTCTTATGGAGTTGATAGAACAAGTTACGACAGCGATGGATAAAAAAACAACATTGTATAAGTTTGTTTGTGGATTTGAAGAAAGCTTTTGACACTATTGATCACACCATTTTACTTGAAAAGTTGAAACTATATGGTATTAGAGGTCCAGCTCTACAATGGAGTTCTAGTTATTTGGAGAATAGAACGCAGTTTGTACAGATTGATGATGTAACATCTAATCTGTGCAGTATTTCATGTAGGGTACCACAAGGTTCAGTACTTGGACCTAAGTTGTTTATTTTATATGTAAATGATTTAATTTAGGTGTCTGGTATCCTCAAATGTGTTCTATTTACTGATTATACTACTTTTTTTTTGTTCGGGTAGTGATTTGAATCAGATGTTTGAATTAATGAAGATGGAGTTTAATCAAATACAAACTTGGTTTAAATTAAACAAGTTATCTTTGAACGTTGAAAAAACTAATTATATGATATTTAGTAAACAAAGATTAACTGTGGATTTTCCTTTCATAATTGATGGTGTTGAGATATCCAGAATAAAGGAGGTAAGGTTTTTGGGAGTAATCATCGATGATAAACTGTCTTGGAAACAACATATTAGTTTTGTAAAAACTAAGATATCCAGGTCCATGGCAATACTGTATAAATCACATCACATCACACCATCACGCAATTGGTTGGTTTTCTAACTATCTTTCTGATCGGAGACAATGTGTTAAACATAATGGTACTTCTTCCAGTTATTTAAC
>JARVGS010000935.1:0-13489 GCA_031762315.1 Hypsolebias antenori | reverse complement strand
AAAAAAAAAAAAAAACTGTGTTTCTCTCTTATGATTGTCTGTTGTTGATTGTCCAAGGAAAATCTATTGCTGTATTGCTGCTGTTATCATAATTCCTTAGTTTGTAATCTATTGCTGTACTGTTAACTGTTGTCATCATCCATAGTTTGTCGCCAGGTCTCTCTTGTATATGAGTCCTCGAGGCTCAATGAGATTAACCTGCCTAAATAAAGGTTGAATGAAAAGTCATGTACATTCATTTATTAGTACAATTATTAAGCCATTCATACTTTATTCACATTCATTTATTCAATTCATGTAATAAATTTTACATTTTTTGGTGTTTTTTGTAACACAACATTGCATAATCAGAGTGGTATCATGAAAAAACAGACACACATAAGCTCAAAATACAGTCAAATATAGTTATTAAATGAAATGAAATTTAATCAGCTAGTGAATTCTCACTGTTGTTACCTACATGGCATTGAAGTCCCCCAGGAGAATAAAGGAGTCCACAGTTGGCGCATCTTCCATCACCCCTGCCACGGACTCTAAGACGGTTGTGTACTCTGAACTGCTGTTTGGCTTGTAGGCACAAACAACCGTCAGAGCCCATACCCCAACCCAAAGGCACAGGGAAGCTACTCTCTCATCTACTGGGGGAAACTCCAATGCACAGACACCAAGTTGTGGGGCTTAGCATAGTCCCACACAAGCTAGCTCTCAACATGCACAACTCCAGAGTGGAATAAGGTCCAGTCCCTCTCAATTGGTTGAGAACTGATTGAACTGATTGATATTGGTCCGTAGCTCATGCTGTGCATCAAGGTGAGCCAACTATAACTAGCTGGCACCTCTCAACCTCACGCACAAGATCAGCTCCTTTCCCAGGATAGGTGACATTCCATGTCTCAATAGCCATTTTCTGAGCCAGGGTCAGAGCACCAAGTATGTGTTTCACCAGAAATATTTTGGGGAGAGGGTTTGTGCAGCGGTTAGGGAAGACAAGCTTGAAATCATGAGAAAGCAAGCTCTAACACCCAAACAAGCCCAACATATCTGGGTGGGAAAGATGAAGCATCACCATCTGTCTCTGCAGATGGTGATGGTGCACACATATCTGTGTGCCCTATGATCACGTGTGATGAGAGAAAGAAATATAATTAATTTCCATTATTGGGATTAACAATTAACAAGAAAAAAAATCTGACTAATACTGAACCTGTTAAATCTCAGGGAATAAACCAGGTTACAGAGACCTTACACACAGTTCTGTCATTAAGGTGATTTTTGGCCTAATAAATATTGACATAGTGGAATCGGTTGTGCAAGTTGTACACATAAAGTTTAGATTGCAATGTTTTGGACCTGCCAAAAAAGTTGTATTATTTCATGATTCAAAAACCTCTAGATTTGAAACAAGGTGTACTTTTGCTCCATGATTATAAATGGCTGTGTTTGTCCTTTCAGGTGAACCCAGAAGCTTACATAGACACATGTCTTTACCTGTACTGTAGCCTATTGCCCAAAGACAGGGAGGATGCAGTGTGTGATACCCTGGCTAGCTATGTCCGAGAATGTGCCCAACAACGCATCATCATAACATGGAGGACAGCCACACAATGTGGTAAAGAAGCACCACACTCTGATTTATGACTTGCATATGATAAACAGAACTTTGTCCTCATCAATCTGTTTTCTATTACTTATCAGCATAAAGTGAGAGCAACAATAGTATTTTTTATACATTTGAGTTACAATAATAGTGCTTTTGAGAATAGTCGGGAAATAACAGGGGGAGTGGTGCTACAGAGGTTTGAGAAGGTAGGCCTGTGATTGGAAGGTCACCTGTTCAACTCCCTGGATTGACAACATCAAAAGTGTGGGTGAGAAAGGTGAAACATCCACACTTGCCTCCACCCTCATTTGCCTCACTCTGGGCCCCTGAGCAAGGCCCTGAACCCACCCAAGCTGCTCTCTGGGCACCTTAGATGGCAGCTCTCTACTCCAAGTGTGTGCTCATATGTGCAATGGTAAAAATGCAGAGAATTAATATCTCAATTGAGGATTAATAGAGTACAACAAATATTAAAAAAAAAATAATAATGTCAGCACAATTTTTTTTGCTTCTTCAAAGTTTGTTAATATCATTTTTACAGGTCGTGTTTGCCCCAGAGGTCAGATCTTTTCAGACTGCGTGTCCTCATGTCCCCCTAGTTGTTCTTCTCCTCAGCCCCCAGGCCCTTCTGCAGCCATTGGTCTGTGCAGAGAGGAATGTGTTGGGGGCTGTGAGTGTCCTCCAGGATTATACCTTCATCGGGGCATTTGTTTAAAAAAGGACGACTGTCCCTGTTACCACCGCAGACGCACCTACCAGCCTGGGGACAAGATACAGCAGAGATGCAACACCTGGTGAGCTTCAGTGCAAATAATGTGGCTGTGCCTCTTGTTCATCTACATCCCTCTTTGGTGATTAATGATTTTTTTCTGCTTCTGTGACCTTCTTTATTTTATTTTTCCATCATCTCTCAGTGTGTGCAAGACAGGTGAGTGGCAGTGCACTAGTGAGAAGTGTGAAGGCCAGTGCACTCTGATAGGAGCAGTACAGATAACCACTTTTGACAAAAAACAGTATTTACTGAACGGGGGAGACTGTCCGTTTATTGCTGTAGAGGTAAGCCACAAACATCTGTCCATGGAAATATATACATGGTGAGCATGTCCTTTCTCTTCATACCATTTGTGTTTTCAGGACTTTGTTGACAGAAAGCTGGTGGTGGGTGTGCAATGTGGGGAGTGTACAGCAGCAGCAGAAGTGGGAGGTGGAGGGCAAATGGGTTGTTTAAAAGAGATGTCAGTCACTGTCCTCCACACCACTGTCACCATCACAAACACCGGTGAGTTAGTTAACTTTTGGAGAAATTGTTTTGTATACTAACGTTGCTTACTCAAAAGAACCACAACTTATGGCAGGTGAAACATTTTAACTGACATTTTACTTACAAGGTCAGATTTCAGGACAGGTTACATACATAATAAATGTATATGCATGAAGACAAGTCATAGATATGAGCAGCAAACAGTGTTATCTGTGTCCTTGAAACCAGCTGTAGCCTCCTTATACAACACCCTTTTTTGCACAAATATATAGTTCACGGGCACCAAAAAGACATCTTTAAGTTCAAGATAAGGGTGCTCTGGGAGACAGTTCGGCTGCTTTAGGAGACAACCGAGCTCCTTGTTCTGAGGGCAGAGGAGGAAAATGTTCTCAGCTACAATTATAAAGTACAACAAAACATTCATAATCCTTGACCAAAAATGATCTAACTTTAACTAATCATTAAACAGTCGAAAACTGATTCCATGCAGCTCCATCAGATTATTACAAACATTTGAAGCTTTAAGTGGCTTAATGGAAACTTAAATTGGGACAAGGTTCTGATGACAAAAGTTGTAAACCAACTGTGAGTTTCACTCTATGCAAATCAGAATAATTTCAGCTCTGCCTTCTGTTTTTTGTGCCACTATCTATGAACCATAGCAAGCTGCAACAATTCAGCTAAGGGGGCATCCTTACCAGATGCCCGAACCACCTCAAATGGCTCCTCTTGATGTGGAAGAGAAGTGGTTCTTCTCTGAGTCGCTTCTAAATAAATAAACTTCTCACCCTATCCCTAATTCAGCTACACTGTGGAGGAAATTCATTTCAACTACCTGTATAGGCAATCAATCTTTTGGAGTATGAACTTTGTTGTCATTACCCAGAGTTAGTTACCATAGGTGAGGGTAGGAATGTAGACCAACTGGTAAACATACAGATTTGCCTCACAGCTTTGCTCTCTTCATCACAACGTACTGGCACAGAGTATGTAATACTGCAGATACTGCACTAATCTCATTGTCAATCTCACGCTCCAGTCTTCCCTCACTCGTGAACAAAACCCCAAGATACTTAAACTCCTTCACTTGAGGCAGAACCTCACCCTCGACTCAAAAAGAGGAAGCCACTTTTTTTCTGACTGAGGACCATGGCCTCAGATTTGGAGGTGCTGATTCTTATCCCAACCACTTGTTACTTGGTGTGGACTGCTCCAGTGAAAGCAGAAGGTCACGGCCCAATGATGTTGACAGGAACACATCGTCCGTAAAAACAGATCTGGAATCCAAAGGCCCCAGAACTGAAAACCTAGATTCCCTTCGCTCCCTGGCTGCACCAAGAAATTTTGTCCTTAAAAATTATGAACAGAATCAGTTAACACAGGCAACCCTGGCAAAGTCCAACTCCCACCGTGAAGAGTTGAGAGTTTCATGTTCTTACAACTGCAAATGCAAACCAAACTCTTGCACTGCTTGTACAGGTCCTGAACAGCCTGTAGCAACGTGCCCCCAATCCCATACTCGTGGAGCAACGCCCACAGTGCACCCCAAGGAACATGGTTGAATGCCTCCTCCAAGTCAATAAAACACTTGTAGACTGAATGGGCAATCTCCCATGACCCCTTGAAGCTCCTATTGCAAGTGAAGAGCTGGTCCAGTGTTCCATGGCCAGGACGGAACCCGCATGGAACAACGTGTTTTCTGTCTTAGCCATGGATCTTGGATGTGATGTTTGACCAACGATCAGACTCACTTTTCCAATACCCCTGTGTAGACATTACAAGGGAGGCTAAGGAAATTCATGTCCTTTTAATTGGCGCATACCATCTGGTCCCCCCTTTTTGAAGAAGGGAACTGCCACCCCAGTCTGCCAATCCAGTGACACTGCCCCCAATGTCCACATGATGTTGCAAAGGCATTTCAACCAAGACGGCCCTACAAAATCCAGAGTTTTACGGAAATCAGTGCAAATCTCATTCACCCCAGAGCGCTGCCACCATGGGCCTCGGCATCCTCAGCCACGATTATGGACAGGCCCATCCCAAAGTCCCCCAATTCAGCTTCCTCCATGGAAGACATGCCAGTGGGATTGAGAAGGTCTGACAAGTATTCCTTTTACCTCCCAACGACATCACTTGTTGGTATAAACAGCACACCAACTTCACTGAACACAGTGTTTGTGAAGGGCTGCTTTCCCCTTCTCAGCCGCATTATGGTTTGCCAGAATCTCGTTGGAGGTGACTGAGAGTCTATCCAATGCCTCACCAAATTCTTCCCACATCTGACCTTTTAACTCAGTAACAGCAACGGATATGGACCACTTCACCCTCTGGTACTCTTCAGCTGCCTTCAGAGTCCCACCTGCCAACAAGGCACAATAAGACTTTCTTTAGCTTGACCGTGTCCTTAACCTGGGGTTTCCACCACTGAGTTTGCAGATGGCCACCATAAGAAGCACTGACAACCTTGCGGCCACAGCTCAGAGCAGCCACCTCAACAATTGACCCACACCAGCTTGGTGACTCTCACCTTGAGCAACTCCAGAGTGAAATTAGGGCCAACCTCTCTCAAGGAGATTGGTTCCAGAGCCCATGTTGTGTGTCAAGGTGAACCCAGTTATATCTTGTTGGTTCCTGTCAACCTTTGCTCATGTTCAGGCTCCTTCCCCACCAGAGAGATTACTTTCACTGACCTAAGAGCCAGCTTTGGTAAGCCAGGGTCAGAACTCCAATGCCACCACCTTTGGCCACTGCCCATTGCACCCAACTCCTATGGCTCCTCCTACAGGTGGTGGGCGGACAGGAAGGCAAACCCATGCTGCTCATTCAGACTGAGCCTGACCAGGCCCCATGGGTAGAGACCCAATTACCAGTTGTTTGTTTGTTTTATTTTCTTCAAATAAAACAAAATCACAATGTAAGGCACCAAATGTGGTCAAATGTTTGTAAACTTGTAATTATATCATTCATTACAAAAAAATGCCCTTATTAAGGTTCACAATAATTTTTTTAGGCACAGTGACTCTGAATGGCCAGAGGGAGACACTGCCAGTGGTGACAGGTGACCTGGTGTTACGTAGGGCCTCCTCTTCATTTGTTCTCATCCAAGCTTTTGGAGCCCAGATTTTTTGGTTTTTAGATGGACCTTTTGCCCTTATCAATCTTCAACCTGGCTTTGCTAACAAGGTAAACTGAACACCACATCAGTTTCTCTTATTTTACCTCAGTTTGACAAATGACACTCCAGAATACAGTAATCACTTTTGAGTTTCCTCTTTGTACAAAAATATATACAGAAATAACTCATCACATATTTTAATACAACTTATTAAGCATGGAATCTTGCAAACATGTGGCACGTGTCTGTTTTGGTAATGGCTATAACTCTGTGCATTCAAGGTACGTGGTTTATGTGGAACACTAACGTGGAACCAGAATGATGACTTCACAACCCCAGATGGAGACGTGGAGAACAGTGTGTCATCCTTTGCAGAGAAATTTACAAAAGAGCGCTGCACTTTGTCTGGAGGAGCTAGACCTGACCCCTGTTCTACGTACACCCAAAAGAGATACTATGCAGAAACAGTCTGTGACATCATACATCGTCCAGTCTTTCAAGTCAGTGTGTTGGAAATAACTTTTGTCAAAGGAGCACATCCACTTTTCTCTGTCTGGGTTGAATTTCTAACACCTATTTGTATTCTGTAGGTGTGCCATGATGTGGTGGAAAGGGAGCCCTATTTTCGCCTCTGTCTATCAGAAGTGTGTGGATGTGTAATGCAAGGATTGTGTCACTGCACAGTTCTCACAGCCTATGCCCAACACTGTGCTCAGGAGGGTGTTTTAGTCTACTGGCGCAACCAAACGTTTTGCCGTAAGCTGTTCTCTGTCATAAATTTACACTTGTTTTCTTGAGCCAATTCTACCAGGTGATAAACAGCTATGATATAAGAAAGAAGAAAAAAAAAACTGTTACATAAATTATGTTTGATTATTCTCAAAATGTTTCATTTAGCAAAACCATAATAATTCCTTCTTCTCTTTCTGCTTTTCTACCTAGCGGTCCAGTGCTCGGGGGGTCAGGTGTACCAGGAGTGTGGTCATGTGTGTGGTGGTTCCTGCTCTGATTTGGCACACAAATGGAGCTGTGATGGTGCTAGTGGTGAGGCCGGTCACAGAATGTGTGTTTCTGGCTGCCAGTGCCCAGCAGAACTTGTCCAAGACCAACAAGGCCAGTGTGTGCCCAAGTCTTTGTGCCCATGTGTTCAAGGAGACCAGATATATCCATCTGGGACTATAATTCAGAGCAATTGCAACACTTGGTATGTACAAAAAAGTTTATAGAAATATGAGTCAAATTTATGTTTTTGTTTGTTGTTTTAAACCCTGGAAACATTGGAAGGTCTCATGGGCAAAATATTTTTGTTCATGATTTTATTTTTATTTAATTTTTGGTGTTATCATCTAGCAAACCTTACCTGACAATGCTTAAAAATCCTTGAACTTATTTTTTATTTATTATTTATTCAACTTGAATTGTCAGAATTGTTTCAAAAACTCCCAGTCACTTTTAACCCTATAAATGCTTTTTCTGTGATAAATTTACACCATTGAAATTGTTTATACTGTTGTTTTTGTATCCTATGTTGTTCTTTTGGCTGCTCATTTCCTCAGGGGTTGCTACAGCAAGTGACCTTACAGGAACGATTTGGCAATTTTAATAACGGATGTCTTTTGTGAGGCAATCTGAGTTTGAATTTACAGCTTCCGTGTTACAAGACCACAATAGTGACAGACCAAGTTACCACAGCCCTTGTCAGATCACAAAACAATGCATTCCTTTCAGTAACATTTTTATTTTATTTGATCTGTATTCTATAGTTTTGATTTGTCCTGTTGTTTAGGTTCTGACTCCTCTTGGCTTGAAGGTATTATTGGTAGTTTGACTGGGCTGCTGCAGCTGGGTAGTCTGTCTGGTTCAAAAGTAAAAAAAGAAAAGAAAAAAGAAAAAAAGAAAACACTCACGGGTGTTGAGCATGAGTAAAGTTTTTGAAAAAAAAAAAAAATAAATAAATAAACGTAAAAAAAAAAACCTCCATGTCAACCACTGAGCAACTCCTGCAAGTTTCACCAAGAGCAAGGCATTGTTTGTGGCTGCTGAGGTTTCTGGGGGCTGGAGGGTGTAAAAAAAAAAAGTTAAACTTTTGTTTTGTCCTACAGGAGGAATGCCTGTGCATTTCCTTTCTTTCTTTCTTTTTTTAATACACACACACACACACACACACACACAAAAAATCCATCTACTGATAATTTTAAATAGCTGAATTGTCAGGTTTTGTAAAGCCAAAGGCCTTAAAGGAACAATAACTACAACAAAAAAGTCATGTCAGTTTTATTTTGTTATTTCAATCTGAGGAAGTTCTAAAAGATTGACTGGTTTATTGTGGTAAAAAAAAAACAACAACAAAAAGAAAAACAGTATTTTTGAACAGTTATGTAAGGTGGTTGATTTTTTTTTTCTAAGGAGCACTTATTGGTATATACTAATGGTTAAAAAAAAAAAAAAAAACTTTAGAGGGTTAAGTCAAATACTTCCTGTCCAGTCAATAACTGATAAAACTTCACTAAGATATTCAAAACTACATTTAGCTGTTACAAGAACATACGATAAACACAACTGATGCTGCATGTTGTCATTTTCCCCATATTATTCCATCTAATGACAAATAGCTATTCTCCTTTGACACCACCTGGCAACCTCCTATTTCTTTCACATTGCACCTTCTGCATTTGATATGATCTGTGATGTACTTCCAGTCTTATATGTATTGCTCTGTGTTACTCTATCATTTTGATGTATGTGTATAGCTACTTGTATTTTCATCCTTTTGGAGAAGAAACTTCCACCCTACATTCTAATAGAACATCCCCCTAAACCCTTGTCTCTTTCCTTCAGCAATATGTCTACTGAAATCTTCTCCAATCAGCTCTTTCTCATTCTCGGATCACTAACAATCACTTCTTACAATTTAAAAACAGTAGAATATCAGCACTTTTCACTAGTAGCTCAATATCTTTGAATGTTTTATGTGAATAAGACTACATGTGGTAATTTATTTGCCATTTAGAGAGGATACCAAGGTGTCCTGATTAAATCATTCCATGTTCCTGCTGTTTCAAACAGGATATGTTGATTTCATTGCCTTTCATCAAAACAATACCACATCTTCAATATACTTAGACTGAACAGTTAAAAGTCCAAGAGAAAAACAGGTGTTTTATGATTGTTGATATCTATTCTTTATCTTTTTCACAAATGAACCCTTTTCTTTGTATTACTGATATCTGTCTATAGACCTGACCCGATATACGTGGAAATGGCTAATTATTACACCGATATACAATATAACATTGTAAATAATTAGCCATTTAGAATAGAAGTAAAATATACATTTAACGCTTAGAATTACAAACCTTGGCTTGTGCGTACAGGAAAATGATTGTCAAGACACCTAAGCACATTTTGTGGAGATGAAAATATATTATTGCATCGTAAACTTTTATGAGCCAACACAAAGCTGTGTCAAGGCTGCAGTTGCACAAGAGATAATGATACAATGAATTATTGTTTTCACTCAGTGAAACCAAGCATATTTTATGTGTGTTATGCAAGCATTCTTGGATCATATGCAGCAAAAAGGTTTATGTAAACTTGACTGTACTTTATTTCACTTTTCAGTGTGTGTGAGCAGGGATTATTTAATTGTACCCAAGAATCCTGTGAGAAAGTACAACAATGTCCCCACTCTCTGGTTTACTCTCCACGCTCCTGCCTTCTCACCTGTTCCAGTCTGGACCTCCCTGGCCAACAGCAGCTGTCCCAGTCAAGCTGCAGAAAGCCATTGTCTGGGTGTGTCTGTCCTTCTGGGACTGTCTTACATGTAGGTGATATCTCAATTGTTCTTTTTATAATTTGTATGTATGTATGTGTGTGCAGGGTCGGAGTGGGACTCATTTTCAGCCCTGGACTTTCAGCCTCAGAGTGGCCCACTTTACATCACGACCAATTTTATTAAAATCATGTAATTATAACTTTACATCAGGTGCAATTCTAAAACACGACCTCTAGTTTTGCTCAGCCCCAGTGCTAACAATGGCTCTTGGCTTGGTGGCCATTGGCATCAGAAGCATTTGTAATGTGTGTCTCTCTCTGTGTGTGTGTGTGTGTGTGTGTGTGTGTGTGTGTCTGCGTGTGTGTGTGTGTGGGGGGGGACAAAATAATTAAAATAGATGCCATTTCCTGCATTCTGATGTATTTTAATGGGTTGTTTAAAATCTAGTTTTACCTATACAGTATATGTAAACTATTCAATAATTATTTTAGAGTTAATGGCAGAACAAGAAGTAGCCAGAGACAAACAAGTAGCATTAACACAATATGAACATTATTCAAGATTTGTTTCTATAAGAACATTATCAAATATTTTATGTGAACTGTAAGATACTAGCAATAACAGCATTGTAAGAGGGGAACAGTTGATCAAGGTGGCCTCCACCTCTGTTTAATGATGGACGGTTTCTTTCCACAAAGATGGCCTCCTTTACTCCTCTCTCAAATCATCGTTCCTCTCTATCAAGGAGGAATGATGGCTGAGTTTGTCACAGCTCCTCAGACTGAAGAAGTATTTTTGATACATAGAAGAATCTGTCCAGAGGACTACATTTATTGAGCCTGCATCAGGACAATAATCTGTAAAGCTTTAGTACATTTGATATGGAAAACACATTTTGGCTTAATCAATTAATATATTTTCAATGGCAAAATATGCAGGCTCATTTCATATTACTTTAATACTATTCCCTTTTATTGCTTTGCATATTTACTATCTTACTTTTAATGATAAAAATATAACGAGCCACTACTGTCATTTAGAAAGTGTTTACCATACCATACCATTTTATTTATAGAGCACTTAAAACAGCAACAAGGCCAACCAAAGTGCTGTACAAACAACAGGCAACATATAAGCAACATACAAAATGAAGTACAAAACAGAATATAGACATAAAAACATTGCAGATATTAAATATAACAACCAACCTGAGTGAAACAAACAGGTTCAAACAGATTATCAGGTGTTGAAAGCTATATAGTAGTGGGTCTTTAAATGGGATTTGAAAACCGGGAGGGAGGGGGCCTGCCTGTCGAGCAGAGGTAACTCATTCCAAAGTCTTGGGCCTGCTACAGAGAAGGCTCTGTCACCTCTGCACTTAAGACGAGTACCTGGAACTGTGAGGAGCAACTGGTCCGCTTTGCCTTTTCCAGTGCAGAAAAAACATTGATCTCAAAAACTACAAACATTTTCTTTTCAAGTCCCTCAGCAACGGGGACAGCGGTGTCCTGCTTGTTTCTGTTAAGAATGTGGATTTTAACCAAAACAATCTGAGAATTATTCAACCACATATAAAACCAGGCCAGCAGGAAAAGATGCTAAGGCTCCAAGTTGTTTCATTTTCTTTAGTCCTCAACGAGCACTGAATTAAAACCATCCAGACAGGAAACACACTGTTAGCTAGCAGCTGTGTGTGGCGCTACAGAAGAGAACACGAGTGACAGACTTCAACCAGAACACTTCACTTCAGTAAACAGGAAGTTCTGTAAGAGCAGTTATTGATGGGGTCCTTAAGACAGTCAGATGTCCATCCATCTAACCATTCTACCATCCATCCATCCATCCATCCATTATCTTTACCTGCTTCTTCCTTTTCAGGTTGCGGAGATCACTGGTGCCCATATCCAGCAATCAATGTGTGAGAGGTTGGGGACACCTGGACTAGGGCTGAACAATTTAGAAAAATATTCTAATTGCTTTTTTTTTCCCCTCAGTGTTGGGATTGTGATTTAATATGCAATTATTTTTCAATGTCTTCTTCTCATGTATTTTCAACAAACACAAGCAATAAATCAGTGTTTCAGTTGCAAAGAACTCCACTGTTTTAGCTCTGCTGCAACTCTGTTTCTGATTTTTTTTGTGTAGCTCCAGGATAGCAACTTGCCTAAAATGTGTGCACGAGGACATTCTGTACTGCTTATCCATTGTGTTTACCAAAGCCATCAACCCAGGCTTGGTCACTATATTAATGGGCATCACGTCTTTCGCTATGAACTCCATTATTGCTCGAGTTATTGCCGCATGCCTTTTCTAATTATGTTCATACAGAGTAATGCCTTGGAACAGTTCGGTCAGTAATCCTGTCGGCTGGTACTTTGCCTACTTGAAATTGAAACACTGGTCATTGGCATTCTAGCCATGCAGCTATTTGGTTTGGTTACCCCTGTGGTTTTTAAAATGTGCTATATAAATAAAGTTGATTGATTGACTATTATAAATAGCTTTGTGGTGTTTTTTAAGTGTTGATAAAGATTTGTGGTGTTACCTCAAGAGGTAGCAACAGCAGCAAGGCAGGTTCTGCACAGTACATGTTGTTGCACAGTGTCTTCTTTTTTATAGCCAAAATAATTCCAAACGACGGACGTGCTGCCACTCTTTGGTACCAAACTTTCAGATGTATCAGCTTCTGTCGAGCCTGATGCCATTGTGCAACCAGTTGAAGCACAGTATTGGCTTCTCCCACTCCCTGCTCTGCTCCGTTCACTCACAAGTCATGTAACCAGATTAAGTGACCAGTCAAACAGCAGCATTTGTGATAAGAAAATCTCATTGTATCATATTGCAGTATTATTGTAAATTAAACTAATTGTTCAGCCCTACCCTGGACAGGTATCCAGTCCATCACAGAGACACCTGGACAAGTCTCCAGTCCATCACAGAGACACCTGGACAGGTCTCCAGTCCATCACAGGCTTAACAAAATATTAATAATATTTTTAATGTACTCACAGGTGTAGCTTCCTTAGTCCGAAGATTGTTTAGAATCAGGTTGAAGATAGTTTATTTTATTTATTTACTTTATTTATTCATTCATTTAAAAGAAAAAGAAAAAACAGAACAAATTCATCGCAATGAAAAAAATCATTGAACGAAAAGGGTGCAAAAAGAAAAAGAAAATTCTTATATCTGCCCCTTGTTAAAAAAAATAAATAAATAAAAAAATAACTATAAACAACAACTCAGGCTTGAACAATCCCCAAAGTGAAAACAAAAAACATCAGGCATCCTTCACATGCTATCATACTTTCCTAACAATTTTAACTTAATCATCTTTTTAAACACATACATTGTTTTAGAAATGTTTCTGGTGATATCAAGGCAATTCCACAACCCTGTTTCCTGAACTACAACACAGCTCCTTCAGACTAGTTCTAAATTGAGGTTTACAAACATTTCCATTCTCTTAAGGTTATAATGACTCTCTTTTTTAACAAATTTTAATTGAATATTTGGGGGTAATAGTTTTATAAGCTTTATGCATGACGTAAAATACTGTACTTAACCAAATCATAAAATTTTAATAATTTCGACTGATGAAATAATATATTTGTTGGGTGACCATAGCACTTCCTATTTTGTACTAATAATTCTTATACAGGTGGTCCTCGGTTTCCGTTCGAGTTCCGTTACAATGGCCCGGTCGTATACCGATTTGAACGTAAACCGATGTTCACACAA
>JARVGS010000920.1:0-10056 GCA_031762315.1 Hypsolebias antenori | reverse complement strand
TATACTGTATGTATATACTGTACTTTGTATATTTGTCAACAAAATAGGATGGTGGCTCAGTTTGTAGAGCTGTTGCCTCTCGGTGAGAAGGTAAAAAATCCCGGTTCCGAGGTTCAAATCCCAGGACCTTTCTGGGTGGAGTTTGCATGTTCTCTCCATGCATGCATAGGTTTTCTCCGGGTACACTGGTTTCCTCACACACACCAAAAACATGTGTTAGGCTAATTGGTAACTCTAAATTGTCCCGAGGTGTGAGTGAGAGAGTGAATGGTTGTTTGTCTCGTATGTCTCTATGTGTCTTTGTAATGGACTGGAGACCTGTCCATGTGTTTCCTGCCTCTTGCATTGAGTAATGGCTGGACATGAGCAGTTGAGCATCAGTGACCCCCACTACCCGAAAAGGAAGAAGTGGGTAAAGATAATGGATGGATGTCAACACAATTTCTAAAAAAAAAAATTAAAAAAGGAACGCCTCAAATTTTTGTCCAAGAAACATTTTGTCTTTCATAAACACTTCATCAGTCTGAGGCCTGCCCACAAGATCTGTCCTATTAAATAGCACCTTGTTGTGTTTTAAGCCAGCCTGCTGTGGCATTACCAGAAACTGGCTTTTCACATCCAAAAGGGGGAACCATCAGTCTAAACAATCGATCATCAGTGCATGACAATTAAATGTTACAGACAAAATGGCCGCTTGCTACTCACCGAAACAGCCTGAGGACAATCCATCCAAATGGTTCAAAAATAGTAGGTTAGCTCAATCATCTAGGTAGATAAATCACACAAAAAATAGTTAAATCATTTCATCTGGACATTTTCTTTTTGGAAGAAACAAGACCCAAATTTGTCCAAAATACTCTTCTATCAGTTTCTCTTCTGTTCTATGCCAGCAGAATTGTGCACCTTGTGTTCTACCATGTTAATCTGTTATAACAAAACTATGTGCTACTCTACCATACATATTAATATTACCATGAAACATGTTAGAAACACAACAGAAAAGATCACAGAATGTATCTTTGCCTGAGGATCTTTTTTGTTGCATCACAGTAGAAAATATCCTTTTTTTCACCTTAAATCCAAAATCCCACTCTCACAATTGTGTAAAGCAGGGGTCCCCATGCTTGTATATATTTTTTTGTTTTAATTATGACATCTATGATTATTATTTTGTGGTTTATTTAATATAATTTATTATTTATTTAATACAACTCCTTAGCAATGCAGTTAGCCACTATAGACATGCTCTCAGTGCAGCCTTCAATAATAGTTTCTGATCTTCGTATTAATTGTTCTTTTCAAAAACCTTCAAAGTTCTGTCTTTTAATGAAGGGTGCTTGGTCTCCATGTGGTGAAGTGGTCCTGAAGCTTCAGGGCTTCATTGGATCGCTGGTCTCAGAGTATGGAACTCACTTGTTGTGATGAAGCCATAATTTAAGTTGGACTCTGTGTATTTTCTTTTATATGCAACTTAGTTTTTAGTGGCTTCAGCTGTTTTAGCATGGATTATTTTCTCTTTTTCAAAGAAGCTTTTCAATTATGTTTGTTTTGAGCTCATTTTTGCTGAAGTAAGTTCGAAAGTTTACAGGTGCCTGAAAAAAAAAAACTGTGACGGAGTCAAGCAAATGCAAAAATTATGCAGACAGAAATGATTATTTTTTTATAAAGTATCATACAGACTAATGGAAAGAGAAATAAATAAATAAATATAAAACTTTTTATTCTTTCTAAACTGCCTGGTAACAAATGATCCAAGGCCAAATACTGGTCCCTGACCCAGTGGTTGGGGACCCCTGGTGTAAAGGACTGCTTTAAAATATTGTCTCACATCTTGCACCTTTACCCTCTATCTGTTTTTTAATTAATTAATGTATATAAATGCAATCAGGATCAATGAATGATTAAATAATTTATTTAAATGTTATCAGGATCAGTGGATGATTAAATAATTTATATAAATGTTATTAGGATCAGTGGATGATTAAATAATTTATATTAATGTTATTAGGATCAGTGAATGCTGACTCATTTGTTACAAATGGTCATTTGACAGTACCACCTGCAAGAGTTACTGTAGTACCATACTGAAAACAATAGATTTTTTGAAGAGAGAGTTTATTTTACATTTTTGAACAAGTATATACTTTTTGGTGATATTTTGTACATCTAATTTCTGAGAAAGAACTTAATTCAATGACAAGCTAACCGCTAACAGGGCTAGGACCAAAGTGGCTTTTGGGATTTCTTAACGTTATTCCTATCTCATAATTTTTAAGTGTTGTTCACTATACACTTTTACATCTCCATCAGTTTTACAGAAAAAATTCAAGGACATTATCTGGTCATTTTTGCAGGGACATTCTACAAAATAGTTATAAACTCTTATTACCTTATTAGCCATGCCATCAGTCACAGAGAACAAGTCTATAGAGGAAAGGGCAGATGTCTTGGTCCAGACTAGGCTAATGGTTAGATAAACAAAATGACCAAATCATCTCTTTAATGAGAGTTTGGTGAATAGAGCGCCCTCATTGTCAGTCTTTGCACCATCTGTTTCACATGTACACACACACATTGATTGCATCATACCTTTCTTCTGTGCCATGGTCCAATCTGTCCTGCTGCAGTAAATCTCTCTGTGCACAGCAGTCACATGACCCAAAGAGCATGAGGTCATCCTAGCAACTTGAGCACGATCATCCTAACCCTAATGCAATCCAAATTGGAGTGCACCTAACTGAACCTGCAGGTCTGTGGCTCTCTGCAAGAACGGATTCATGATGACAGCAGTGTCAGGGCGGCAGTGAAAATCAATCGGGCTTCTCATGTAACGCAGCAGCTCGATGAGGAGTCCAATTCAGTCAAGCACCGACTTTTTCAACATCCTCTTACTGACAAAATCTCTCTTGTATCGTGTAGCATAGAGTTTTATCTGCCACAAATTGTTTGGATCTCAGCTCTTTTTCGTTCTCATTTTCCATTTCTGTGTGTCCATGTCACTCGCGGCTTTGATTAACTCTGTGTTTTCTTTCATTTCCTTTCAGTATGACAGACTTAACCTAATTAAAGTAAGCAGTTCTTCTTTTTTCACCTGACATTTTGACGACCCCTGCTGACCCCCTTAATCCGCTAACCCTCTTTTTCCTTTGTAGTGTTGCTGTCTGAATATATATTCCCTTTAATGGAACCAACTCCTTCCTGTTGAGCTTAGCATTTCCTAAATTAATAAAAACGATTGAGCTTAATTGTGCTACTGTTTCATGTTAAAATACCCTAACATTGTTGCTTTTCCTTTTACAACTTGTCTTCTCTCAAATTTTTTTTTGTAAGAAAGCATTAAAATAATTTATATAGTTGGCCTGTTTCACCAGATTTTGTCTTTGCAAAATTGCAAGTGCATATGTAGTTAAAGGCCTTTAACAAGCGCATGTAACCCGCTGCCTTTCATCTTAGAGTTTCAGACTAACAGCGTCCGTTCAGAAATGGTTGTGTTGTAGCCATCAAATATTAGCCCAACAGCTATAAAAATGACAGATTTAGATGTTGATTGGCTGTGGCATCCATCTTGAATTTACTTTGTTCCAAATATTAATCAGTTGCAGATGTATATCTAATAAATGTTAACATTTTGCACAAAGATCTTGTGCAATGAGTAGCTCTTGGACTATGTAGTGTGAATGACTCAACCACGGAAAACTTTAGCACTGTACCATTAAAATTGCCTGGACTTTAAATAATCTTTTGGGTATTTCTATGAAGCCATCGTGAATTGGGTTGGCTCCAAATGTCAATCATTAGTAGACATACATTAAAAGATTCCTTTCTGCACGATTCATTAAAATGTCTCCACTGGTCATGAGATATTTCTGTAACAAACACACACCTCCTAGGGGCAAAGGCAGGCGATAATACTGACGCAATAAATTGTAAACTAAATTTTGTAAATAACATTTTTGGGTTTGGTCTTTGTCTTTTACTCATTCTCTGCTGCTCCTCTTTAAAATATCCCACCTCCACACAGCCGTATAGCACCAAACTCTCCTCTCTTGAAACTGTGATGTCAAAAACCACCCACTCTTGTTAGCAGCGGTCACACAGAGTCAAACCTAGAGGAGCTAACATTGATGCAAACCTCATCCAGAGAGTGACCCTCACAGTAATTCAACTCTCACGTCTCTGCCACCTTCAGAACAGATTAGCCCACATTAGCTTGGCTGTCGTCACAGGAAGGCCTTGGGCCTGCAGCTGCGTCACACAGCAGATAACCATCAAGCCGTGCTGAACATCATCCTCATTGTGCTCATGCTACAAAACATCCCGCCCTAGTTTACCACTGAAATATTCCTAGCTAAGATTTTTTTTTCATTTTTTTAGCAAATATTAGCATGTTCTGTTTTCCAGTTTTTTATCTCTTCACCTCCTTTCTCCTCCCTGTAGTTCCATGTTTCACACTCTGAATGATGTTCTGAATGTCTGAATGTTTCCTCACTGCTGGGACTTTACTAACACTGGAAAGCTTTATTATGTGACTGGAATATACTTGTATTGTGTCATAACACTTATAAACTGAATCTCTGCTGCCCTCTGCTGTTAAAAAATCGGCAGTGACTTGAGTGTGTGCAAAATGATGTCTTTGAATTTCCAAGTGTTTTCTGGACATTGTTGCATATAAAGCTATTCAGAGTCATTATGAATGTTACAATTTATTTATGAGCACAGGCGGTTGAATTCTTTTTGTTCTAAACTGTGATTTACAGAAAAATGATCAGATTTTTCACAAAAAATGTGCATGTTTTATCTCTGTATTGAATCACAACATAGTTCTATTTTCATGCTAAATACACTTTTGAGGAAGTTCCTTCATTAATAAAACTGTGAAAATCGTTTTGTTTGACAGTCACTTTGCTTAATTCGGTTTTGGAAGTCCACATGTATGTCAGAAAAATGTGGGTCTTTTAATGATGTATTCCATCACTGACACAACAGCATAATGCTACGACCACCATGTCTGACAGTTAGACCAGAGTCCTTGGATTTGATAGGCTAAACTAGCTGTTCCGAATAATGTGGCTGAATAACTCAATCTTTGTGTCATCGGACCATAAATTTTTGATGTACTTTACTCAAAGTGGCATTTAGCTCGTCCACATGGGCAGCTGCAGATTTCAGTCATTTTTAGTCGCATTTGGAGTCATGACTTCTTTCTTGGTCAGCACTCTCTCAGCCTGTGGTGAAAACTGGCTTAAGACGGAGACATTGAGGACACTTTTCTAATCTGTAAGAATATTTTTAACTGTTTGTGGATTAGGGAAAATTCACAAAATATTGACATTTGTGCACCAGTTCCTGTTAAAATCAAAAAAACGTTCAATGCAGAAAAACCAGTTCTTGTTGTATATGAAAACGTCTGACTGCAGCTGCAAATAAACTGGAATAAATTTTGTTTTGGGTAAACTGCATCACTTTGAGACTTAAAAGTGACAAGTACCTAAGTTTCTGTTGATTCTGTCAGTGTACAGTTCCATTTGATATATCTGCTGCAACAGATAGAAGGAATAGTATTTGCGTCTAAGTTTTTGTTAGTGTGAACACAAAGGTGTGTCTAAATGTTTCGCCTTTCTCTCTTTCCACAGAAGAGCCAAAGCTGGTACAACGTAAGTCACCCCAAATTTTTATCTACACTTTTTATATGTGTGTTTACCATTTAAACTATGTGTATGTGTATTGGTGTCAGGTATTCATGTTGTGCATGTGACTCCTGGGTGTGTCCTTCCCTTGCTGAAGAATGGTTATTTTTGATTTATTGGAACATCAAGCCACCTGTTTAGTTACCAGTGTAACTGTGCTGAACTGGGCTTGGTATTAATCCAGCTCAGTCCAAATAAATGTCAACCTGTCGGGTCGTCTGTTCTTATTAATATGGTTGGTACTTTGCGTTGTGTTTGATGGTGACCAGAAGATGAGCGTAGAACTGAATGCTATTTAATCTGCATGGAACAAAATATGTATACTGGTCAGAACCATGGGCTCATCACAGTGGGTACATGACCTTAGTAGTCTAATGGTATCAACTCATAATATGAATCTCATTACTGGCCTGAATGACCTAAATATATCATAGTTGGTCCGTGATTATATAATGCGGGGGGTTCCCAAACTTTTCCATGTCATGGCCCCTCAAACAGCATTAGCTTCTGGCTGAGGCCCCTCTCACAACCTCACAAATACTACAAAATACTTTATGTAAAGAAACAAACTTTTAGAATGTTTTAACTTTTATTCACTATATTCAGATAATTATTACAGCTACTGTGCATAAAAATGTCATTAATTAACATGTTTTAAACACTGTATTATACTCCCACTCAAGTGGCGCTGAAGTTTGTTTCGAAGGTTTTAAAAACTCGTTTGCAAAAGTCTCCAGACAGAGGACACATTTTGTGCAAGCAGGGCCATTTTTCGGTATGACTGTAAAGCCGTACTTAATGTATGCTTCCTCATATACCTTTGAATTTTAGCAGGCCATGAGTTCATTGTTTGTTTGGTTTTTGCAGAAGGTTCCACCACAGCAGGGCTGCTGGTCAGTTCCTTCAGTCTTTTCAGAAACTTCTTCATTTTGTCCTTGCTGTGCTAGCTTGCAGAGTAAAGCAGCTTGATACATTTGACTGGCAGCCAATCAGTCAGATGGGCCTGGTGAAAAATATTTAATTATAGCCTATTATTAAAAATTATATTTAAAATAATTATTGAAAAATAGATTTGATTGTTTTTAGTTTTTTTTAATTCATTACATTTCAATTAAAAAACAAAGACAATTACAAAACAAAGACAAATTAAAAAAACTACCTATAAAATGAAAGGTAGCAGAAGAAGAATAAATTCTTATCATTTCTGCCCCTTCTTAACAAAATCAATTCAAACAATCAATTCAATCAACAAACCTCCATAAATATACAACAAAAATAACTTATCACAGTTTCCATTTGTAGTTCACTAGACATTAACCAACTATATGCATCTTTTCAACAATATGGTCTTATTCTTTTTCTTAAATAAAAATGGTGACTTCTGTTTTTTAACATCATTATCCAAACTATTCCATAAACATATCCCATGCATTGAAGTAGACCTACCCTTTAAACTTGTTCTATACTTTGGTTTTATAAAAATATCCATTCCCTCAAGATTATAACAACTAATTCTTTTCTCAAAATTATCTTGAATGTTTGGTGGTAATGTATGATTCTGCGCTTTTTACATAAGTAAGAGGATTTTATAGTCCACCAAATCTTGGAACTTGAGTAATTTCAATTGATAAAATAAAATACCTGAAGGATGACAGTAATGTTTTCTTGTAATAATTCTTATAGGCCTTTTCTGCAAAATAAAAATAGGCTTGGTTATAGATTTACAAGCTGTACCCCAAACATTCACACAGTAATTTAAATGTGTGACTATAATTGTATTATACAACAAACACAAAGCCTTATCGTTATACAAGTCCCTTACTTTATACAGTACTGCCATGGACCTCGAGATCTTAGTTTTTACAAAATTAATATGTTGTTTCCAAGACAGTTTATCATCGATGAGTACTCCCAGAAACCTTACCTCATTTACTCTAGATATCTCAACACCATCAATTATGAAAGGAAAATCCACAGTTAATCTTTTTTTTTACTAAATATCATATAATTAGTTTTTCAACGTTTAAAGATAACTTGTTTAGTTCAAACCAAGTACGTATGTGTTTTTTCAAACTCCATCTTCATTAATTCAAACATCTGATTCAAATCACTATCCAAACAAAAAAAAAGTAGTATCATCAGCAAACAGAGCACATTTGAGGATACCAGACACCTCACTTAAATCATTTACATATAAAATAAACAACTCAGGTCCAAGTACTGAACCTCGTGGTACCCCACATGAAATATTGCACAGATTAGATCGCACATCATCAATCTGTACAAACTGTTTTCTATTCTCCAAATAACTAGAAATCCATTGTAGAGCTGGACCTACCATATAGTTTCAACTTTTCAAGTAAAATGGTGTAATAAATAGTCAAAAGCTTTCTTCAAATCCACAAATAAACTTATACAATGTTGTTTTTTATCTATCGCTGTCGTGACTTGTTCTATCAACTCCATAAGAGCCAAGGATGTTGAATTATTTGATCTAAAACCATATTGACTATTATTTAAAATATTATGTTTATCAAGAAATTTGTCCAGTCTGGACACAAATATTTTTTCAAGAATTTTGGAAAACTGTGACAACAAAGATATAGGTCTATAATTGTTAAACAAACATTTCTCACCATTTTTAAAGAGTGGAACCACCTTAGCTATTTTCATTCTGTCCGGCAATATTTGAAAATGATAGATTACAGATATATGTGAATGGCTCGATAACATGACTCATTATCTCCTTCACAACCATCATATCCATATCTTCACAATCTTTAGATCTTTTGTTAGCAAATTTTTCAACAACCTTCAGTATTTCTTCTTTGCTGGTTCTATTGAGAAACATACTGTTAACACAACCATTAAATAACTCACATTTTTATCCGTATCAGGAATTGAATTTGCTAGATTTGATCCAACATTTACAAAATAATTATTAAATCATTAACAATTTCCTTATCATCATGAATTTCTACAATATTTTCCACAAAATGTTGAGAAATTCCTGTATTACCCTTATGTTTTTTTAGAACATTGTTCATTATTCGCCATGTTGCCCTCATATCACCACCACAATTTTGTAACGATTGACTATAGTAATCCCTTTTATGTTTTCTTATAATCCCTACTAATTTATTTTTGTACTTTTTGTATTTACTGTATCTTCAGCCTCTAGAGTTCTTAATTTTAAGGAACATGAATACAAATGATTTTTTTTAACATGCGTTTTTTAATCCATTGGTCATCCATGGATAATCAACAGTTTTTTTTTCTTATACAATTCTTTTGCACAATTTTTTTTTTTTACAAATCTTCAAGAATCTTCATGAACTTATCGTAAGATTTATTCACATCATCAACATATACTTCCTCCCAATTTTGTTTATCTAAATCATCTTTAAGTTTATCTAATGCTTTCTTGGATGTATTTATTATTTTATTCGTTGTTATAATTGTTTTTGGTATACTATCATCATTTTCATAAATAGTGAAAAATGGTAAATGATCACTGATATCCGTCATCAGAATACCACTTATCACCTCTCCCTCTGTAATATTTGTAAATATACTATCAATTATTGTTGCACTTTTAGTTGTAATTCTTGTTGGATTTGATATTAACGGATAAAAATGAAATCTATACATTGAGTTTATGAAAGTACTGATGTTATCAGAATCAGTCTTATTTCCTAAATCAATATTGAAGTCTCCACATAAGAAGACTTTTTTTATTTCTACTTTTTACTAATAACTCCAATATTTTATCAGTAAATATCTCCGTCTTTAAACATTGTGATCGATAAACACAACTTATTATAATGTTTTTTAATTTTTATTTATTATTTCTATTGTAATCATTTCCATCACATTATCAACAACTATTGAAATTTCAATTATTAATTTACATTTTATTTTCTTATTTATGAATAGAGCCACTCCTCCACCTTTTTTATTTAATTTTGTCTGTCAATATGATGTAATTCATATCCTTCAATATATGTATTATTTAAATTTCCATCATTTAACCATGTCTTAGATAATGCTATTATTTTAAAAGTTTTGTTTAATCTTTTAAGGTAATCTAACATATAGGATATATTTGCATTTATACTTCTACAATTCAAGTGAATAATAGAAAGATCTTCATCTATCATGTTTACATCGTTAAACTGTTCTTGATTATAATATTTACTGTCCTTTTTTGTTGAAAAAAGATTTCTAACTAACCCCTCTTCTACATTGTATATTTTGAAATCTTATTCATCTTGTGTCATCAATAGTTAGAGTACAGGTTATCCTCGAGTTCCGGCGGTCGCGAGTTACGGCGTTTCGGATTTACGAACGGCACCTGAACGCACCATAT
>JARVGS010000899.1:0-16957 GCA_031762315.1 Hypsolebias antenori | reverse complement strand
TGAGGACAGAGGATGCAGAGGACAGAGTGAGATGGAGGAGGATGACTCGCTGTGGCGACCCCTGAAGAGGGAAAAGCTGAAAGAAGAAGAAGCACTATTGTGGTTTTTCAAAATAAGATTGGACACACAATTGGCTGATTGATGGATGAGCCGCATGATGGGCATGGACATTTTATTTAAAATACTGTAAATTATTTTAAGCTATTTAGCACCTGATGCACTTATGTGCAGCTCAGCGCTGCAGAAAAGCTTCCTCCTGCAACGTGTCATATCCCCACTTTACAGCGGAGAAGTGGGCGTGGCCAAGAGTGCTGGCAGATGGCAGAGTGCAGTGGAGGCAGAGCGCTGAGATCTTGACATTCTGTGCTTTTTTTAGAGCGTTTGATATAGAAACATTGTTTAGAATATTGCAAGAGTGTGGGAAGGGTTAAAAATGCCTATATATACTAAAATAAACTGCTACTTACAAAGTACTACTTGTACTACTATTTTGTGGTTTTTCACTTATCGCGGGACTTCAGGGTATGGATCCGCCACGATAAACAAGGGACTACTGTACAGTATTTTTAAAATAAACAGACATGGCTGATGAACATTACCTTAAATATAGCAAAGCAGAAACCTCATGTTATTACATCAATCTAAGACCAAAAATTTTTTATCACTATACAGTATTGAACTGTCAAAAATACAAAAATAAACAAATGTTGCAGAAAAAAAACTACAATATATTTCAGATTTATGTTTTCAAAAACACTGAAAATTGGAATACAGTAGTTTTAAAGATGACGCTTGTGTATAAATACTTTACCCAGCCATCCCTGTGAATATTCTACCTAAAAACTGTTCATTATGTCCTCGTATTTGGACGGACACGACTCCCAGTCAACACTGTTCTGCACTTTTCAGGTCTCATAGTTCAGCTAAACACAAGTAGAAATTCCCCTTTGTTGTCAGTCCACAAAATGATATTGGCTTCTGATTTTGTCTTCACCATATGCATGCTCCACGTCATCTTTACTCTTCTTGGTGCATTTGTGGCTGTGTTACAGCCACATACAGACCTAGCATTGACAGCTCAGCGTTTGGATGAAGCTTTCTAGTTTTGCCATGTTTAAGAGGAAAACTATTGTTTTGGAAAATATTGTGTTCTTGTGTGGACGGGGTTGTAATCCCTGTTGTACTCCCAAATCCACCAGCTGCTTGAAGTAGATACAGGATTATACTGTTAATGCAATTCCAGCATTCCTCAAAAATATCTAGCCCCCCTGAGCACCTTGATTATGTTAAAATATGAGGGAGAAAAGACACTGGTTGGCAGGTTGGTGTAACTTCAGTTTGAAGCCCCAAAAAATAGTTTTCTTTTTTTTTCCCACACTTTTTTAATGGATATTACTGTTAATAATAATAATAGCAGTAATGATAATTAATGATAGTTAATTATAGCACTGTTAGCGCAATATCAATCAAATTATTTACTCTATTCTGTTTGATTTGTAGTTCAAAAAAAGATGCTGTGCATGTTTGACTGCTAAAGCCCAACTTTAGCTCTCTTTTTTTTTACATCTCTTTGGTTAACTGACATGACGTGAACGGTAAGATCGCTCCACCCGCACCAAACTGTAACCCAAGGTGAGCCAACCTCTGTCAAACGCACAAACAAGATAGTTGTAGTGGAGGAGTGAAGCTCACGGCATCACCTGAGGCATTTCTGCTTTATCAGCCAACGTTAAGGCAACACTTTATTTTCAAAGCTACTAATAACTTAAAATAGTTACTGCACTAGATGTTTTCATGCCACAGAGCAACACACGGCAACAATTCAGTGAAATGTACTAAGAGTGAAGATTTTACATTACACAACCTAATAAACTTTTTGTGCAAAATCAGTTTAGTTTTAACTGATCATCGTAAACAAAAGGCTAAACTTATACAACCAGAAGTTGCAACACGTATCTTCATACAAAACACACAAAACAAAGAACAACTAGCTTTAAGCATTAACTTTAATTTAACCATTAAACATACAATGTAATTATGACCAAAAATGGAGGATTTACCTGCAGTTACCTTTGTACAGATGAACGTGTGGTATTTCCTGTTTATCACTGCTGGATTCATCTGTTCATTGGATCAGCCCAAGCCTTTATCCATCTTTAACATTTTTCCACTCAGTGTAGGTTTTGTAAATGGAATAAATTGTATTACATCCTCTAAATTCTCAGGGCAACGCTGTCTGGATTGCATATTCCTCACTGACAACATTTAACTATTTTCTCTGATGATTTCTCATATAATCCCTCTGACTGCAAAGCATTCGCGATGCAAAATCCCAACAATGTTGTCGGAGGAAAAAGGGGTGCAGGTCCTGCAGGTAAGGGGCGTTTCACTTCAGAACAAATTGCCATCGCTGATTGGCCAGTTGCTGACGAGCCTGCTGGATTGATTGACAAGTAGTGTCATGTCAATTGCTGACTGACGAGCGAGCTAGCAGCTCGTTGTTCTGCTGATTTGAACTGAACCAACTCAAAGCTCAGGGACAGGGTGCAGAGTGGATCCATTATTTATCATATTTTTTAGTTTGTACAGTATGTAAGGTGAAATTAGAATCAATAAAAACCTGCCTTTTTGTTTCCACACATTGTTAAATTTATGGACACGTTGCTCTGTTAATTTGCACACCGCTGAAATTATTCTCCATCTTATTGCCAGGAGTAATAAAAAATTAGGTCAGTAAAAGAGGAGCCAAAACATAAGTTTACACCTGTGCATTGGAAAACAAGGGAGCAGCTGCTCCACCATCATTTCAAACGTATTATCTGTCACCTTAAAATAAAGATTTGACAACAAGACATAAATTAAGAGCTGGATGAAAATCACTAATCTGAACTGGCTCTGCATGATTCCAGTGAGGAAAGTGTTCCAGTAACATGTGTTGTGTTTTCCCTACGTACTATAGAAACTATAATTATGCTATGTTAATCTCTATCTTTATTCATTAAATCTGTGTTCATCTGATTAGATAATTTTAAAACAGTAAGATTATTTTCTGAACTGATCTACGTAAATCATGTATGAAGGCCTTTAATCATTAACTTTTTGTTTGATTGTTTTTCAGGTTATAACACACTGAAGAAAATGTCTTTTCTCTCATGAAAGAGGAGACTAAGAGTTTTAGTTTCATACGTAAATATCATCAACACTGACTCTAGGTCAAGATATGTGTTTAATAATCTCATCACAGGTCTTATTATGGTTGTGAAAATAGAAAATATACCTAAAATGGTATAATCTTTTCTATGTAGTTGTCTCACCATATCCTAATGTAAGAGGAGCCATTTGTAAAGTTATACAGTCAAAAATGAACAGCAATCTTTTGGTTTATTTAGCCTTTCATAAGAAAAATTTTGTTTTGTCATTTTAAAAAATGGGTTTTTTTCTAAGCATATTTTCACCATGTTATTCATACATTTATAAATGTTATATTCCAAGCTAAATATTTAATTAACAAGCTAAATATTTAGTTTACAAACTAAATACTTAACTTCAAGGTAAATATTTAGTTAGCAAGCTAAATATTTAGCTTCATACTAAATATTTAGTTTACAAACTAAGTGTTTATGTCAAAGATACATGTTTAGTTTATAAACAAAATATTTAACTAATAAAATACATATTTATTTAGTGAACTAAATATTTAGATGTCAATTAAATATCTAATTTCCTAGCTAACTGTATTTTCAAAACTAAACATGTAATTTCCTAACTAAATATTTATTGTCCAAACAAAACATTTAATTTCCAAACTAAATATTTAATTTGTAAGCTAAACATTTAATTCCTAAACCAAATATTTAATTTGCTAACTAAATATTTAGCTCAGACCTAAATATGTATTTGCCAAGCTAAACATTTGATTTCCAAACTAAAAACTTAATTTGCTAACTAAATATTTGGTTTAGACCTAAATATTTATTTTCCAAACTAAACATTTAATTTCCAAAATAAATATTTAATTTTCTAACTTAATATTTAGCTTGAACCCAAATATTTATTTTCCAAACTAAATGTTTAATTTCCAAAATAAATATTTAATTGGTTAACTAAATATTTAACTTGCAAGTTAAATATTTAGTTTGTAAATTAAACATTTAGTTTGGACATAAACATTTAGCTTGTAAACTAAACATTTAGTGTGGAACTAAACTTTTAGCTTACTAACTAAATATTTAACTTGCAAGTTAAGTATTTAGTTTGTAAACTAAATGTTTAGCTTGTAAATTAAATAGTTAGTTTGGAACTACAGTATTAGATTTATAAATGTATGAATAACATGGTGAAAACATAACTTTGAAAATTAAACAACTTCTTTTATTATTATTTTTTTAATTATTATTATTTTATTTTTTTTTTTTTTTTGTGAAAGGCTAAATAAACCAAAATATTTATGTTAATTTTTGACTATGGAACTTTACAAATGGCAGGCCAAACTAAAGTGTTTTATTTTTATTTGTTATTACATAATAGAGCCGGACTCAGATTGCCTCAACGCTGCAGGGCTTTCATTTTGTTATCAGTTATAAGTACAGCAATGTGTGGGGTACCTTTTTTAAATTACCTAAACAGAAAGTCAAAGCTCGTCAGCAATGTGCTCTTTTTGCGGACTGACTCACCTGAGAGAAATCTCACCTGTGAGCCTAACAACAGCATCACTGCAGCAAGAATACTAAATTGACCCTAGGTGTGCGTGCAACAGGTCCCTCTTGTAAATGAGTCCCCGTGGCTCAACAAGGCTAGCCTGTATAAATAAAGGTTGAACGAATGAATGAAAGAATGACGTCACACACAGACACTTGTTTGTTCCAAAGAGGAAAAAATACTTGGAAAATTCTTGCACAGTTAGCCAATCAGACTATTGAAATCCACGTGACTACATTTCATTAGCATCAGCTGTGAACTTTTACAAACTGATAGATTCCCACATGCCTCCAATTTCCAACTAGAGTCTCCCTAAACAACACTGTGCTCACATCCACTCACACACTGGACAACTTTGCTAGCATTGTAGCTAAAAATCATCCAAAAAGATCCATGCTTCCTTTTCTCCAGCCATTTTGTCTTTTCCCAGCTGCCAGGAGCAAAGAGTGAGCATTACTCTGTAGCACATGTTGCACTGATCACGAATGAGTTTGATCCTTCCAGTCAGTCAGACGTCTAAATAATAATGTAATGATTCATAGATCAGCAGCCCTTAATCCAGAGACTGACTGTAATTAAAGGCAAATCCTTGCTCCTATTAAGGCTTCAGCTCAGCAGGGAAGCTGAAAACATCAGATAAGAGCTCAGCAACAATATGATTAATTAGGTTTTTATAGAAATGCATTGCTAATTAGTTTTTTCAGCTGTTTTAACACTTTAAACATTAATCCCAGTAATAATAAAGAATAAAAACACATCACTGTAGGCTTAAAATGATCAAGGTAATGCAGCAAAAACTGTCATCGAGGTCTGCTTTATTTGCTGTATCATCTATGGGCTTTTCATGTCAGACTAGAAGTGAACTAATCAGAATTTATCATTTACTTGTGAAAAATAATACTCCCCTGAAATGTGCAACTCGAATCAGATTCAGTGTGAAGATTACAAATCCTTGATGAGTTTATCTCTGATGTTCTCAAATGCACAGGTTGTTTCTTTTCTCATCTGCATTCGTCTGCTTGTAACTCCAGGGGTCCTCAGGTGCAGGCGACCAAAGCTGCTGCCGGTGTGAAAAAGTACGATCTGAGCAAGTGGAAGTACGCCGAGCTGCGAGATGTCATCAACACTTCCTGTGGTGAGAAAATCCTGAATCCAGTTTCAGCCTGACACAGAGTTGTTAGTTACTCCTTCAGCCCAAATTGATTTGTGTTCAAACCAAACGTTAAACAATTCGGCACCGAACTCGTGTTTTGGCACTTCTGACCCAAACTCATGTGGCGTCACGAGCAAGCCTTTCATCAGGACGTCAGTTCTTTGAGTAGCTGTTGAAAGGCGTCAGCTGCCAGAGTGTGAACATGACTCGCTCCCAAAAAAATAAAATAAAATAATCAAAGGCACAACATGAGGATGTTTCCACTTGTGTCTAAGTGGTGGAGAGAGGAAATTATTCTTGTCATGAAAGACGGCTAACATTTGCTTCTTCTCAGTCAGCATGAAAGGCTGAACCTCTCAGTTGGCTCCCGTCTCTTTTCACATCGTTGCTGTACACTGCACTCTGAGACATGTTCAAGGACATCTGGATCATTTGTGAAAACCATTAGCTTTGATGGTGCAGGAGTATTTTCTGTGGATTTTGTTTTGTATTTCTACAAATATGTGGTATTCTTTAAGCTTTCACAGCATTTCAGCTGAATCGGTTCCAACATGTTTGGTTCATCCGTCCTCATTTAGGACATTTTTGAGGCCAAGTCCAAGTTCCTATATATAGTTTGCAGCTATTATTAGTATGTCTGTTGAGATGACCCCAACAGCAGTAGTAGAACTGTAAAACTCCCCTTTTGGCTCGTAAACAACATGATAACATCAGCAAAAACATTAAACCAGGACTTCTGTGTGCACCTATGTTTGTAAGGGTTAATGGATCTTGGAGCTGCGAGACAAGCAGCAGAAAAGCCAGCTTGATACTGAATGAGAGGATGCGAGAGTATCTGTGAACGTCTAATCTAACGCTCAGCACGAAACCACAAAGGTCCTTTCACCTCAGATGTTGGAGACTTTGTGCTGCTGTCCTCCTGGATGTTTCAGCACAGGCGGTGTGAAGATGCATCCCATTAAAGTCCTGGGCAAACTGGGAAAGCGATGTACAGTAGTCCTTCGTTTATCGCAGGGGTTATGTTCCAGACCACAATAAGTTAAAATCTGTAAAGTAGGGACATTATTTATTTTAGTATTTATACATATTTTAAGGCTTTATAAACCCTTCCCACTCTCTTGCAATTTTTTAAACTCTTAAACCTGTGTAATTTGAACAACATACGTATATGTACTGTACAGTACTGCAAAATATTACTCACCAGCTCTGCAGAATACACCAGCTCGGTTCCGGTCGGGCTCAGTTCCGGTTCGCCAGACCTACCCTGTCATTCTGGTCGACTCTGCAGCCCTTGAGCACCAAAATGCTTTTGGAGGAAGCTGTAACAGATGGCCAGCAGGGTGTGGTCCCAGTCGAGTCCAAATCTGGATGGGGGAAGTCCTGGTGGCCACCAGAGAGAACGCCGGACCTCTGGGCGGCATCTCCCCGCTCGGAAGACCTCGTGGGCCGGGAGGTGGCACTCAAATTCACAGATGAGTCTGGAGGTCTGGTTATGATCTGGTTCCCAGTCAGTTCCATGCAGCTTTCTGCATCTGGTAGGCGCCAAAGCCACTATGCATAAGGACCAAACTTTTTCATATCGGATCACAACTTTCCCTCCATTTCAGTAGAAAGCAACTGTTGCCTTCTGGGAAATGTAGTCCTTTTGAATGGACAGTGTAGGCTTAGTGAGAGAAAACTACAAAATGGCAGAGCCTGTCTGACGTTTTTTTTTTTCATTGACTTTTTACTGTACAGTATCCCGTACAATCGTGAGTAATATTAAAGTTGACAATCGTGTTGTGAACAATTTTTTTCTTCTCGTGTGCAATCTTACTTTGAAAAACCGCAAAAGAGCGAGTCCGCAAACGTCGAACCGTGAAGTGGCGAGGGACTACTGTCGATCAGAAATCCTCTCTGCATTAAGGTGAAATAAGAATTAGTTGTTTTGTTTTTCTAATTCACAGACATCGATCTGCTGGCAGCCTGCAGAGAGGAGTTCCACCGTCGTCTGAAGGTTTATCACGCATGGAAGTCCAAGAACAAGAAACGGGACGATGATGGGGTTTACCAGAGAGCTCCGAAATCCATCACTGACTATGGTCAGTAAAGGACATTATTCCACAGATTCCACTGTTGCTCTAAATGTGCTCCAAGTTACACCACCCCAGTTGAAATAAATAAAACAGTCACCGTACAGTTCAACAGAACACAGCACACACTCCAGCTCTCTCCCAGCACACTGCTTTCTTTTTTCAACTGTTTGCTGTGATTAGTATGAACGGTGTTTCATGTTCTTAGAAAAACTAAAACGTCTGAAACTGGTCAGCCCGACTCACACCTGCTTCACTTTCATCATGAATCTGTTTTTCTAACGGTCACGTCGCAGCCGAGCAGAACCCAGCGCCACCAACGACAGCCCAGCATCACGAAGTGGCAATGAACCGCCAGCAGCGCTACTTTCGCATCCCTTTCATCCGGCCCGCAGACCAGTACAAGGACCCCCAGAATAAAAAGAAGGGTTGGTGGTACGCCCACTTCGACGGGCCGTGGATAGCCAGACAGATGGAGCTTCATCCGGACAAACAGCCCATTGTTTTGGTCGCAGGTGAATCATCAGCTTTTCCTTTGTCTTGTTACAACAAAGACACGATGATGTGACAGTTATATTCAAATGGGCTTTTTCGACCATAACAAATATTATTTTTTTTAGCAATTTTAATCTCGCACCTGATGCTAAGCCTTTGTTTTCCTAATCAACCCCCCTGTCAGGCAGTAAACATTTTGTTTGTGTCTTTGCTCTTTGCCTTCTCTCAGGCAAAGATGATATGGAAATGTGCGAGCTGAGTCTGGAGGAGACGGGCCTGACCAGGAAGAGGGGGGCCGAGATCCTGCCCAGGCAGTTTGAGGAAATCTGGGAGCGCTGCGACGGCATTCAGTATCTGAAGAAAGCCATAGAGAACAAGCAGGCCCGTCCCACGTACGCCACCGCCATGCTGCAGAGTCTCCTGAAGTGAACCTGAGCACACCGCTCCCTGTGACACACCACGCTGACATTCAGGATGTCGCTGTGGTGGGTGGGTTATCGAGGTGACCATCGTAAAAATACTCACACATCATCCTGTTGGTGTGTCGTTCACTGCATCTTTACCTATTGGTTGTTTATGTCTGGATTTTTTAATTTTGCAGTGCAACACTTACCTGTGTAGTGTTAGCATTCGTGCTCAGTCTTTCTCAATCTATGCATGAATTGAAAACCCCACAGAGAGGCCTTAAACTGCATCATTGTTGCACCACACGTCTTAATTACAAAGTAGTTTAGATGTCCAGCTTTGCAGGAAGAACAACAGTCACTGCATGTTTTTTTTTTATGTGTAGCCAGCTGGTGTTGCCATAAAATCATGATCTGTGGGTGTTCTGATATAAAGAATCACCATTTGGATACATTTGGAATACTGGTTATATAAATCACGCAAAATGAAGCAACAATTGTAGCAAAAATATCTGTAATGGAAACTAAGTCCTTAAAATCAGCAATAATTTTTCTGAAACTTGAAGCTCTTAAAAATCAATGTATCAACGCTCATTTGATATGCAAGAGGGAAATGTTTCGTGTTTGCAGTTTTGTGGGTATGAGGTTGTTTTACAGACAATAATGTAATTTGCGTGTGTTTGTTTTGTGCATTTATTTAATTCAATTGAACACTTGTTTTATGGTTAGGCTGGGAATTCATTTTATTTACTAATCAATCTCCAGTTTGGACTCTGTAACATCTGGATGTCAACATAACTTTAATTACTGAGTTACTGTCAGTCGTTTCATCTTTAAACTCTGATGGCCTTTGCTCTGAAAATAAACTTGTTCATGTGATGTGCTTGTGTTTTTATATACTGTAGTTCTTTATTTAACCAACATTGAGAATTATATAAGTTACAAATACAGAGTCCAACATCCTGATACTGTGAAAACTGTAGGTGACAGGATGTATAGGATGATAATAGATTAAAGACAAAAAGTATGAAAATACCACTGAGATGATGCTTTAAAGTAAATATTCAAATTAAAAATTCTCATAAATTAAAAAAAAATCACTTCAAATTTTAGTTTTTCTACTTGATTTACCAATTAAAACAACAAATGGCTGATGCATTCTGGGTGTTTATGGCAGATAGTATTTTGTTTCCAAGGACACTCAGCTTACTGTTCAATCTGTGTTTGCACATATTGTATTAATCTAATACCTAATAAGTAATACTTTATTTTTGTAAGTATTTAATTGTTAAAAAAAAGAAAAGGTTTAAGAATATAATGCATCAATTTATTTGCACATATTTCTACTAATAGTTGAATGAAATGGGAAAAATAGTTTGTGGAAATAAACATTAAACTACAGATGTGTGCGTGGCTAAAACACTAACAAGCCATAAGATTATGACCACTCACATGATCGTGACTGGACTGATTTCTGCTCATTTCTTTTATGTCTAGCTGTCATCACATCGATTCAAATCACTTGACTTTAATAGTTTTACACTGTAATCACATACAGTTACCATTTTATTGAATTAACATTAATTTGTCTTGATGACTGGTTTCTCTCCTTCCGGCTGTTTGAGAACATTTGGCCCCAAAGGTCGGGCTGAGATCCTTTTGTGGGTCGTGAAACACCAAATGTGTGGTCTTGAGAGGGTTTTTGAGACATTGAACAACATTTAAAAATGATTGTTAATAGTTTGTTTTGGATAATAAAACAATCGGTGCAGCCAGAGGGCAGAGGGAATCAGGTTTGGTGGCCTCAGGATTCCATCTCTGCTCTTTGCAGATGATGTGGTCCTGTTGGCGTCATCGTGACATGATCTTCAGCTCTCAGTGGAGCGGTTCACAGAAGAGTGTGTAGCAGCTGGGATGAGGATCAGCAACCTCCAAACCTGAGGCCACGGTCAACTGGAAAAGGGTGGATTGCTCTCTCTGTGTTGGGAGTGAGGATATGCCTCAAGTGGAAGAGTTCAAGTATCTTGAGTTTTTCTTCACAAGTGAGGGAAGGATGGAGCAGGAGATTGACGGATGGATCGGTGCAGCAGCTGCAGTATTGCAGACTCTGTACCGGTCCTTTGTGGTGAAGATGGAGCTGAGCTGTAAGGCAAAGCTCTCTGTTCACTGGACACATACTCTGGGCAGTGACCGAAAGAATGAGATTATGAATACAGGAAGTTGAAATGAGTTTTCTCCACAGGGCAGCTGTGAGCCTTAAGGCTCCAGTGTACTTGCGCGTCCTGTCAGCCATGCGGAAACTGCACACTGTCCACAGAGGGTTGAGACTTCATGCTCGAGCATCCACCTTGAACGACTGCAGAGCAGCTCTGCAGACAAGGGGCGTTTACCTTCAGAACAAACTGAGGTCACCGATTGGTCATTTGCTGACACGCCTACTTGAATGATTGACAGGTTGAAAAAAAAAAAAACAATAACGAGAGCTGGCAGTAATAAAATAAAAAAGTTCTAAAAAATAAAAACAACAGGGAGCGCTGGCCCTGCAAGCCACACATCATGGGGGCGGCCGTGGTACAGTGGTAGTGGCAGCCGACTCCCGATCGGAAGGTTGGAGGTTCAAATCCCAAGTTCCCACACCATGTGTCGTTGTGTCCCTGGGCAAAGACACTCAACCCCGGGTTGCTCCCGGTGGGACTGGCTGGCGCCTTGCATGGCAGACTACTGCCACCGGTGTATGAATGGGTGGATGGCTGGTGCTGTAAAGCGCCTTGGGGCCCCTCATAGGGGGCTGGAAGGCGCTATATAAGTAAGCTCCATTTACCATTTTACACACATAAATACATACATACACACATACCAGTACATACAAATAGAAAGTAGAAACTTTCAGGGTGAAAGCAATGTTTGTATTCACCAATTCCACTGCACTACACAAACAAACTGGAAAAATACCCCCAGCAAAATCTTATCTAAGGCAGCTTATAATTAACCGCATAGTAAAAGGCTGCTTTAAGTGTTCACCTATGTTTTTCCATATGACAATCCATTCCACAGGCTGCACTAATAAAATATTTGTGAATGATTTCTTTAACCTCTGAAGTTAATGCAGAATGGATACATGCAATGGAAAAAAAACAGGCTTAATATAAAAAGAATGAAGTAATATTTATATGTTAGTAATAGAGCAAGGGGTGGGGGTGGGAGTGGGGGTGGGGGTGTCCATGTTTTCCTGCATGTACTGTTTTCAGAGGAAAGTGAACCTTATGGGGAAGGTTATGGCAAAATATTAAATATAAGTTTAGTCCTGTTTAAACAGGTAAAATTTGAGGAACTTTTTAAAAATGAACAGAAAAACTACAGCAAGTTCAAAATTTATCTAAACTCCTTTATTAGAACTGAAACAGATCACAGCGTGCACTTGTTATTTTTCCTAACATCTGTCATTTTGTACTAAAATAAGCAAGAACTTTCAGCAAGTATCATATTCTGTCAGTTTTTTGTGATTAATTAATTTTTTTGGACATTAAATAGGACTCTGCTGGCTGTATGCTATCAGTGCTGATAGGTGGACCAAACTGTTTTCTTATTCATGTTTGTGTGAGTGTTAATTTTTCTTTATGAGATGGTGTGTAAGGAAGCATAGTGGCTCAGTTGGTAGAGCTGTTGCCTCTCAGCAAGAGAGTTGTCGGGTCAAATCCCAGCAGGAGGCCTTTCTGGGTAGAGTTTGAGTGAATGGTTGTTTGTCTTGTTTCTTTCTATGTTGCTCTGTGATGGACTTGCGATCTATCCAGTGTGTTCCCCGCCTCTTTCACAGTGACTGCTGGATATGGGCACCAGAGAGTAAACACAATAGATGGATGGAAATTGTGTGTAAAGTTCTTTTAAAGGTTTGACCAAAACAGCAACACCTCTCTCATTTCCCAACATGAACTGATCATCGTTTAAAACACTGACATGTGAAGTGGCAGGTGATGTGCATTCCTTTAAGAAAGGGGTGTCCAAACGTTTTCATAGGTGGGCCAGAACTATAGATGAAAGGTCTCACGGGCCAGAAATATATGAGTTTAAGAAAAAAAAAAAAAAAAAGCGTGATTTTTTTCTCTCCTCCTTTTCTTTATGAGATGGTGATCTTGAAGATCATGAACACCATTTTGGAGAAAGATTAAAAGTTTGGTTTGAATTCTTGTAGAGTCAGGACATTAGGAGCCTCATAAACAGTAGCATACCTTTTTTCTAAGAATTTAATTTATTAGATTCTTTTGGGACTATTATTCGTTTTCTTGTGCTTTGAAAGTTCATTTCCATTTATTTTCAGAGACGAAAGCTTAAAATGAGTCACTTCTTTAAAAAAAAAATGGGGGTGGAACTTCAATCACCTGTTTGGACCATGGATGGCCCAAATGGGTCATGGAAATTCTGAAAAACAGCTGGCAGTCGCTAAAACAGATTCACAGAAGGTTTGAAGGAACACTGATAAAGTTGATCAACTTGTATGTCGATGATATTGCTTTATATTCTTTTTAAAATGTCGAATTTCTCCTCATCGCTTATTAACTCAACTGATCTTATTTTCTTTGAAAACACGTTATATTTAACCAAATTTTATGAATTATTGTCCAAAATTTTACTTTTTGGTAGAAGTCAGTGAAAGTTGTTGTAGGATAAAGGGATTTTTGTAGTGTACTTCATTTTGCTCATTTGGAGAAGATTATTTAATCTGTTTTGCTGTTAAACCTATAAAAAATAAAAAATTCAAAAGCATCACCATTAAATCTAAAGGTCTACATCTGCATCAACCGCTTAGAATGTAGGTCAAAATTATACCATTCTTTTATTGTAGTAGAGGACTGCATAAAATCACTCCAAGGGCCACAAATGGCCCACGGGCCACACTTTGGATACCACTGCTTTAAAAAATGTTAAGCATTATTAGAAATTGTACACATTCAAATGCACAATCTATAGTGAGAGGGGCCAAAAATTATTGTCCAATACCTGATTAATAAAAACAAAACAAGTATATTAAATCTATTCTGCAACGTCCATAAAATGTAGTTTGAACTAAATGAAACATCTTTACACAAGTTATTTCATATACAAATAATAATACCGCTTTGCGCCAATATGTTTTTAAGTCGTTTTCTAGTTTCTAACAATCACAGTAATTTAAAGAGACATCAACTTGAGCGGCATAAGCTTAATAAACAGTTTAAGCTTGTCTCGTGCCTGTTGCTTCACACCCACACAGAGCCAAGCCCCTTTCAGATGTGAAAATGCATCAGAGGAGATAATTCCATAGAAGTTCTTCCCCCAAATTAAAATGGATTATGACATGAGGTGGTTTTATTTCAGTAAATCTTGCACAATATAGGGATTCAAATGGTGTTTTATATAGTGTACAAGGTTTTATTTTCAATTTATATTCAGTGATTTTTCTAGATTTGGCTCTTTATCACCTGCTGCCAAAAGCAAAAGGGTGAGAATGTTTATTTTTTTGGCCCATAGTTGTGCATGTTCTTGTGTCTGCTAGTTAGCATAAAATCTCATAAACCACTTGAAGATTTTAATGAAATTCTCAGAAAATAATTATTGTGTGTACATTTACAACTGATTCACTTCAGGAGTCAACACAATTCAAAATGGCCTTGCCAAGCACTGGAGTGGCTATACCTATATTAGATTTAATGATACTGAGTTAATATTTGGTGTGGTAGTAGCTGAGAGTCGTTCACAACACATATTCCAAGTGCTAAAAGATCGTGTGAAATATTGCAAAGTTGTGTGAAATTGCACATTACATTATATTTAAAACTGGCTGCATCTATTTTAAGACGATCATAGTAAAAAAAAAAAAAAAAAGGTACAAATGGTGGTTAAAAAACGTATTTCTTTAAGAAAGCACATTTATTTATTTAATTTCATGTTTCCCCATGTGAGTGTGATTATCTGTGGCCTGAAAAATCATAAACAAGCTGCACCGTGTTGCTGTGTTTATTTGCAATCCACTGAACATTTATCTCTGGACTGAGATCAAATAGATGGCACAGTTCAAAAGTTTGATTTGAAGGAAACGTGGACACGACGACACTGATGGTCAGGTTTCCTGTCCTGATTCAAAGATACGAGCTCACATCAGTTTCACATCAAACTACATCTTATGAGTGAAAAATAATTAGACGTCAGACGTCAACAACTGCTTAGAGCTCTACAACTATCACTATGTTTTTTTTTTTTGTTGGTTTTTTTTTTAACTCAAGGAAAGGCCTCCTATTTCCTTTTCATTTAAAATGACACATTATTTTGGGAGGGGGGGGGGAATATACACTTTTGTCTTCTTCATTTTACAAAGTGGCCAACTTTAATTCACTTTTTCTGTACGCCAAATTCTGTTATGTCTGCAAGTGAACCAATCAAGCAGGACACCAGGTCAACAAGTGTGAGAAATTTTGCTAACAGACCACCAAACAAACAGGGACATGCAGTCATTTGCATAATTGTCCACCTTTTATGGCAGTGCATAAAAAGCTACTGCTGTATTGTAAATGGTAGAGCTATGAAGTGAAACTTGCACCTTAAACATAGTATCTGGGGAATAAAATTCCAAGAATATGCACAAGTGGTGCTCAAAATAAATACATGCTACACAAAGCAGCCATATTGATGAAACAATAGTTCCATACCTAGAGGCTGGTACTGTTTGCTCTGTAAAGTAAACGGCGTCGTAGCTGCAGAGAAGTGCTCATAATAATTCACAGTTTTTCTTACTTAACGAACCTAACACGTGCAGCTTCCTGTAGCTCATTGTGCCGGTGAAAAGACAGGATGAACTTCTCCAAACAAACGCAACAGCACGGTAAGCTCATTGTAAACAAAAAGCATTATGTTCCCTGAGCTTTGATAGGGATCCAGCTGGGACGTTGGCAGAATAATAACAAGACTGATAGCAGACGGAGGTTTAGTCTGGGCAGCTGTCTGTTCTGTCTCCATCTATAAACTGGTACTCTCTTACATACTGTAACATCAAGACTTCATTCAGTTCCTCATATCTATGGGTAATTATAGGGGTCGTTTGTTTGACTTTAAAGGTAAAAATTAACCAAGGTGTCGCAAACTTACAAGTTGGAGGGCTGCAGGCTGCATGGTGGTTGGAATATCAGGTTTATGAGAGACAATGGCATGTTTTTATGTGCATTCAAGGTTTTCATTGGGTCTAATATATGCAGTGGTATGAGTAGTATTTATAGATTTCTTCTTCGTACTTCTGAAAAAGTAGTCAGTGTGTTACCTGCAGTACATAGCAGTGCGAGCAATCTTAGTTTAAAGAATTGTAAAGAAAAGCTAATGGGTGGGTCAGGCTAACTGCTTACTGAGAAGAGGGCACCTTTCAGAGTAAATGTCTGCAACGTGCACACATTGAACTTTAAAACTTTAAAACTAACGTAGTAGAGCCATTTCAGGGCAGTGCACACAGAAGCATTTATTTTTGTAAGTGCACAAAAGTTTTATTTTCATTAAGAAATTTTCATTTTTTTTACCAACTCAGCCTTGAGCCAACATGGAAACAGGATTTCAGGAGCCCATTAAGAAAAAAAGAGTTTCAGGTTGAAAAAAATAAAAAATAAATCCTGAAATGTGACCCTTGTGTTTAAGTGCAGACAACTAAAACGCAGCCCTTTGAAAATGATGATGCCATAGCCTCATTCTAATCCAACTCATGATCCAAGGGCATCCTTTTCTTGCATTTCACACCCAGCACGCTAGTTTTATGCACGCGCTAACGCACCACCTACAGGCCTGACATAATTACTACAGCATTTTGGGACGTTTTTAGTAATTTTGCATGAATAAATACAATTCTAGAAACAATGCTTTGTTTAAAGGCATTTTTTTTAGAAACAACAACAACAAAACACAATCCTAATTTTGTGTGGACATGACTTCAAGCAAAGACTCTGTTTTGAAAAAAAAAACAAAAAAAAAACAGTGAATACTTTTTTTTGCGTTTGACAAATACACAGATTAAGTTAATGGTGCACATGTTTCAGAATACAGGTGGTCCCCGGTTTCCGGCTGTCTTGGTTACCGGCTGTTTCGCGTAGCGGGGGGGGGGGGGGGGGGGGGGGGGGGGGGGCGGG
>JARVGS010000875.1:8022-21053 GCA_031762315.1 Hypsolebias antenori | reverse complement strand
CACATGCATTTCGGCGCGTCAGCGGTGACGCATAATAGGTGCGACTTATACGGAGGTGCGACTTGTCTATGGATTTTCCCCAATTATTGGACAAAATTGGACAATGCGACTTATACAGAGGTGCGACTTATACAGCAGAAAATACTGTAGTTTGTTTTATTTGCAGGGATTTCTTTAGGTGATAACAGCCAAAGCTTCTGACAGTAAATGTGTTTTTGGATCTCTTTCCAACTAGATTAAGATTTTTTACTCCTTATCGACACCTATGAACTTAAACAGAGCAGTCTTACTCTTTGATTTTTTTTTCTATCCCACAGAACTTTAATACATCTTTAATTAATCTCAACTCTTTATATCTATTGTTTAGCCAACTAAAGATGAATATCTGACTTTCCTTTTATATTTATCATCTTTAAAAATGTCTAAACACTTAATTGACCATTTGCGAAACTAAAAAAAAGCATAACTTATGGTATAAATATATAGTTTCCACCCATAAGCTTGTCTTTAGGCTGAATGCTTTTATTGTAGTTTTACAACTGACACAACCGACCACATTTTAATTCAAAACCTTTAAGAAATATTTGCAATCAAGGCACTGCTTGGAACTGGTTTCATTATTGTAGATTCCACTTTGTGCATGTAAACCTTGGTTCATCCACATGTTCTAGATTTTGCTATGGTGTTCCACAGGGCTATGGACTCGGACTAATGCTGTTCTCTCTAGACATGCTACATTTTGCAAATTTGTTCAGGACAATTTGGCAATATTCCCATTGCTTTGCTAATGATACTCAGTTTTTCTTATAACTAAAGCTGTAGAAACCAAATGGGAAGCATTTTTAAGATTGTTTCAGAAGCAAAAAACCTGGTTGATAACTGTTTCCTTTTTCTTCATGATTTTTTTTAGAAAATGACTATTCAATCAAAAAATTACTTTTACTGGATGTTATTTAGTTTTTAACAGGATTTGTCTTTCACTTCTCATTAAAAAAAACTTATTTTTCCCCCCAAAATTATATAGTTTCCTTTTTTTTCTTCATGTATAGTCTAGATCAGTTGTTCCCAAAGTTGGAGTCATCAACCTCTGGATTGTAAAACACAATGAAGAGGTTTTTAGAAGATATACAAAAATCACAACTTAGTATAAACTGTTTGTGTAACTATTGCAATATTTAGCTTTAACTGCAACAAAGCGAGTAATGCAATAGTTGTAGTAATAGATAAAAAACACATACTTGTTGAAGGAAACTTGAAATAAATTGAGTTTTTGCAATATTTTGTTTTACTTCAAGCAGCCAATAATCTCTGTCTTGTAAATTGGTTATTAAAAAAAGGCTGTGCAAAGTTTGGTTTCTTCAGTAGGTTCAATAGATACTTTCCTCAAAAGTCATAAGAAGAAATCATGGTTTTCTATCATTTATTTCAAGTTGTTTTAATTTTCAAGAGCCACCTCTTGCCCATGGGCTCAATTTGATCAAGACCACATGTGACCCAAAGTTAGGGTTGTGAAAGATGAAGTGAGGTGTCTTGAGATGATTTACAAAAACAAAATGTAATGTAAATAAAAATAATGTTATTGGCACACTTTGTCATAATTATTTTAAAAAAATGTACAAATAGCTCTCATAAGTAGTGAAAATGTGCTGTCTTTGTATTTTGGGATTTTTTTTTTTTTTTTTTTTTTTTTTTTGCAATATTTGTATTCAACCAACAATACCTGGGGTTAAAAGCCTTTGCTGCTGTTATTTTGTGGATCTAAAGCCTGTGTCTCAATGAAATGCCTCTGTTGGCAACAACATTCCCCAGAGGGTTTCTGAAATGTCTTGATACATTATCAAGGGGTCCCTAAATGCATTACTCTTATGTCTTTATTATTATGTTCACGAAGATTTGTGTAACAGCTTTACTCTTAAAATAGTCACAGGGCCATTGTAAATGGCTGGAACCAGTCAATTTATTTTTCACGAGTCGGAACAAGAGGTTTGAGACATCTTTGGGAGGATCCCGCGATCCATGAAAGCAAATTGTGACATATTTGAAACAAACATAGAGAGGGAATTGAATTCACACTGGAATACTTAACACTTTGTGACTAAATGCAACAAAAAAAAAATTGCACTCCATTTGTAGGAATGTGCAAAAGTTGTGATTTTATGTAATACATAAGCAAATGTGTCATAAGTACCAAATCAGTGTTGAACCAAATTAAAATTTACCTATTTTCTTGTGATGCTGTCACTCAATCGCCAACAGTTGCAACCCCATGGGATAAAAGCTTAAAGCTCCTCAACAGTAGTTTTGATCCTGCGGTGTGACAGAACATGACTGAAGAATCGGAGAACAATGAACTGCATGAACCTGAATTAGTGGCAAGTATTGCCTAAACCCTCATCCTAGATTATTACTTGCAGCAGTAATATTTGCTGTAAAAGCCTACTTTGCACAGTCACATAATAGAAACTCCCCTCTTGTTCAATTCTATTTATCATTGAAGCGCCCCCCTCAAAAAAGTGGCATCCGGGGCTATGGCTCACCATGTGCAGTCACCTGGTTAAAACAGGAGGAAATTAATGACCAAGCTTTTCCTCCTCAGGTATTTCTGCAGCGACAAAAGGGAGACGCAGGTCAGCTGGGTGACGGACATCATCGCTACGAAGGTAAGCCGAAGTGCAGCCGAAAAGTTGGAACAGGAGTGAGTAGCTCTCATGTAAAAGCTTAATGAAGCAGCTAAGTGTTTCAGCACTGAAGCACACCACGACTTTTGGACACGAAAAGATTTATGTGTTGTCTTTTAGGAAGCCCCTGCTGTGGAGTTGCAAACTAAAATACCAGAAAATAGTCACTATTATGAAACAAATCATTTTTATTGCCAATATTTTTGAACAAAAAGAAGAAGAAATCATATTCCCTCCCCCAATCATCCATTTTCATTGTGCCGTTTGACAGATTAAATGCATAAAGAGGGAGAGAACTGTGAAGTTTTCGAGGTCACTCCACAATAACATAAATCACTTTATGTGGAAAAGCTGTGAAAATAAGGTCAAGGCGACTGTAACAATCACATTGTGGTACTTAGCCCCCAGATAGAGCGCTGTGTTGTCACTGTCAGCCGCTGACACAGCACATATGACATAAATAATGCAGGGCAAAGCAAACACGGGGAAAGCAGCTATGGATGTGTCATATTCTCAGATCTTTTTTTTTTTTTCTTCCCTGCTCACATTTATTGCTGCTATGCCTTTTTTGTTGTTGTTTTGTTTTGTATTTTAGAGTGGGGGTGAAACAGCACTGTCTTTTCTCATTAGCGAGAATGTGCGAGTGCCTTTTCGGCTCATTTTTATGTAAATAATTGAAGTGGAAACGTTTCACTTATCGTAAAAAGTGAGAGATCAAAGACGTCCCGGCTTTGTATTGGATCCTCAGCACATTTCATCAGTATTAGCTTCCATTATGGGAACCTATCTGCTGTAGCGGCATTGTTTATCACAGGTGCTTAGTGTAAAAGCCTTTTAGTGCTTTAGTTTGGGTTAGCGAGTAAAAAAAAAAGGGCAACATTGTCTGAGATTGATCTAAAGGAAAGGGTAATATTTGTTCTAAGTGTTTCAAGTTGTGTACAGTATTTCAGTGAACTTCTTTTTTTCTCTCTGCTCTTTGTAGACACGCTTACCCTTTGCCATCAACTAAACCTATAGTTGTCTAAAGCCAGCTAAAAATTTTTGGATTCTCTCCCCAAATCCTCTAAATATCAGGAGTGTCAGCTTCCAACAGAGAGGCTTGTGGGAAGGACACAGGACTTCCATGAAGGGCATAGACAAAAGTGTTGAGCAGAAAGTACAGTGCTTCCTTGATTTTCTTTCTCTTACCTGTTGGCCATCATTGCGCTCCCACAGTTTCCATAGCAACTTGCAATAGAGGATATCACTCTGAGGCGAGGTGTAATGAGTAGTGGTGGTGGTGTTGAGGGTTGGGAGAAGTGTGTAAAGGTCCAAGGACAGGGCCAAGCGGCGATTAAATAAGGATTTGTTAAGGAGAGACGTCTGGAAGCGGGCACAGTGAATTTTAAACAAGATGACGGTAAAGTGAAAGTCTACTAAGAGATGAGAATTTAGTTGGACTGCTGGCATGGAGCATGTATTTTGCCCTCTGACTCAGTTTTAAATGGATTTGTTTTTACCAAGATCACCAAAAACATTCTTATTAGGAAATATGAACACAATGCTTCATACAACTAGAGCTGTGACTGTATGAATATGAGAAAATCCATAATAAATTCTAACTTGTGCATCTAATTATAATTAATAAAAATCATTGATGATATATTTTGTGTAGTTACATTCTGGAAAAAGAACTGTATGAAAATTTTGGACTGCAAATATACGCTCTCACGTAGTTTTCTGAAATTCCTGTTTAGGATTATACTTATTGTCTAATGCCAAATCTCAACTTCATTGTCACAAAAAATGTCTATAATTTTGTGACAAAATTGTAGCAATCGTGTCAATAACATTTTTTTTCAAAAAGGTGCATATACTTTGACATAAAGATGTGCTAATTTTTATACAACCATCAAAGGTGGACATGTTATTCAAGTGGATTCAATTAAAAAAAAAATCCTAAAGGGAAATTAAATGATGTAATTCATTATCCTCATTTCATTAAGATATTTTATAGATACTGATGTCTGTAGGCAGGAAGGCTCTCTTGTAAAGGTCCGTCCCACAATGGATCCAAAGAAACTGGCCACAGATGCTGTCTGATCCGTCCACCCAGATTCTGGTATAGTGTTGGTGTAGTCATGGGATAATGTTGGCATATTTATGGTATAGTGTTGGTATAGTTATGGTATTGTGTTGGTATATTTATGGGATAATGTTGGTATATTTATGGTATAGTGTTGGTATAGTTAGGTTATAGTGTTAGTATAGTTATGGTACAGGGTTGGTATAGTGTTGGTATAGTGTTAGTTATGATATAGTGTTGGTATAGTTATGGTATTGTGTTGGTATAGTTATGGTATAGTGTTGGTATAGTTATGGTATTGTGTTGGTATAGTTATGGGATAATGCTGGTATAGTTATGGTATAGTGTTGGTATAGTTATGGTATAGTGTTGGTATAGTGTTGATATAGTTATGGTATAGTGTTGGTATAGTTATGGTATAGTGTTGGTATAGTGTTGATATAGTTAGGTTATAGTGTTAGTATAGTTAGGTTATAGTGTTAGTATAGTTATGGTATAGGGTTGGTATAGTTATGGTATAGTGTTAGTATAGTTAAGGCATAGTGTTGGTATAGTTATGGTATAGTGTTAGTATAGTATAGTTAGGTTATAGTGTTAGTATAGTTATGGTATAGGGTTGGTATAAGTTATGGTATAGTGTTGGTATAGTGTTAGTATAGTGTTGGTATAGTTATTGTATATTATTGGTACAGTTATGGAATAGTGTTGGTATAGTTGGTATAGTGTCTGTCCATAGAAACATTTGTAAACTTGTCCTGCCCAAAACTTTAACAAACCTTAATACACATTTGCACCATCATTTTTTTTTTCCCATTACCCAGCTCTAACGTCAAGGTCACAAATTAAGGTCATAGGTTTTACAAGGGGTTTGCTTGTCCAGGCTTTTGCTATATTGTTGTATAGTTTTTCAGTGAGTGTATAATGTGCCATATGTAGTACCATTGTTTATTATTTTGTATCTCTTTAGTCCTTGACAATGAGTGTTTTCCTGCTAAATATGATTCTCATATTTTGTGTTTATTGATATTTTACATTCAAGCACATGGTTTTATAATCACTGTTAAAATGTTACGAGAATAGTTTCCAAGGATAAGTGAATCTACACGAACTACACCTGTTGCCAACACTGACAAACCAAAACAGAACAAAACAGTTGTTCTTACATTTGTTGTTTGCTGTGTCTTCAGTTTGGTTCTGACTTCCATTCAAAAGGAACTTCAGATTTCAAAATCTCCAGAGAGAGAGCTGTGACTGAAAACAGCAGGAAGGTTCCACCGTACATTCATCAATACAACAAACAGGTGAGAAACTCAGACAGTTTTTTTTTTCTTTTTTTTTTTCTATGTTTACTTAATATTGAATCCTCTTAAAGCTGCCTATTAATAGGTTTGTATCTACCAAATAATATTGATAAATTAGCTGACCATTTATGCTGCAGAGTAGCTTGTAGAGTACATTTTCGACCACTTTTTTCGTATTGAAAATGAATGGAGCTCTCCACATCTGTTGAACACTTTGTATTGTTACTGCTCATGTAATATTTTTCTGCTTCTTTCATATTCTGTCTGCTAATTTCAGCTTTTTTGTTATTTTTTTCTAATTCTTTTGGCTATTCTTAGGGTGGAGGTAGGTTTTTTCCCCCTTTTTTAGCTTTTTCAGCTACTTTTAGGTGTTTTTCATCTAATTCCAGCCTTTTTGTCGACTACTTTTTGCTAATTGCCTTTTGTGATTCTTTCAAATAATTTCTATTTTTTATGTGCCTTTCAGCCTCTTTCTACTAATTTCAACTTTATAAAAGTCAACTACTTTTTTGCTCATTTCAGATTATTTATCTAATCAGCCTATTTCTGCTTATATTGCTAATTTCTGCTACATTTCTATTCTATTCATTTTTTTCTACACATCTGCCATTTCTTATTGCTTTCCATTTTCATTTTCCTGATTCAGCAAACGTCAGCTGTTAATTTTAACTTGCATTAACAGTTTACCAATAAAACCTTTCAGCCTAGTTTCAACTTCTTCAGCAGCTTTCAGCAACAATCATTCAGCAATAAACATTTGCACAGCAACTGAGCAGGAAATGCAATTTCTCAAGCTATTGTCAAAAACATATTTGTCCTGTACCGCGTTGTCTAGCAACACTAAACTTTCAAATTATACACCTAATTGTGCGGTCGACTGGATTAGAATGCTTCGATTTTTGGCATTGCCATGAAATCAGTTTATCGCAGCACATCTCCTTATTGCAGGTTTTCCGACAACTGGGGGACAGAAGGGTTTCTCTTGGAGATGGTGATTCGAAGACTACCAAAGCCCCTGATCTCCCTTTTAAATCACAAACTATGCCAAACAGCCAAAAGCCCAGTGACTTCCATAAAACCATAACTGTACCCAACAGCTCAAAGACCCTTGAGCCCCCCCAACGAAGATCCTCTACTGATGTTACCTTGCCACATCAGCTACCTTCCCCATCCATGTCCAGACACTTGCAGCCAATGCCACAACCCGTTTCATCTCAAAGCAGCAGTAAGACACTCAACAAAAGACCGTTTGTGGGTGGGGAGGCTCTTATACCCCCTAACTTAATGAATGAACTAAACTTGGTGCTGTCCAAGACTGGTCGAAAGAATGACTGACAGACCAACATATAAAGGAGAGAAATGTGTTTTCTCTTGAAAACAAAAGTCACAAACTGAAAGCTCGGAGGAACGTGCATTAAACATTGAATCATGGTGTCTTGCTTTTTTTTTTTTAGAACTCCTATAACCTAAGAGCTGCTTTTAAACTCATGTTTTTTTTTTTTTTTTAAATGCCAAAGGATAAATGATGTAGAAAGCAGGTGTGTGATACAGTAGATGTCAGTATACCTGAGCTGGACATGACCCTGACCAAAGTACTAAAGGTTGTGGTTTACATGCCAATTTTTTTTTTTTTAAATCAAGAGACGTTAAGAAAAGCATGTTAGTATGTCAGACATTTATCAGAAATGTTCACTCTACTTAGTGCTGTTTGTTTCATGATTTATTTCTAAAGCTAGTTTATTAACATTGTATATAACATATTTGATTGCCTATGTTGTGACTTTTGCATTGGTTTTAAATACGCTGAGAAAATACTACAACAATAACAGAAAGAAGAAGAAATGGAAATGGTAGGTATTGATTTTCTGATGCATGGCTGTGACGCTGTTAGCTGATTAAAGGGGGCATGCTCATGTCTTAAGTAACTAAGTATTTACGTTTCAAAGGGATATTGAATCCAGCTGTGACACCTACCTAATATTTAACAGTAAAGCAATCGTAACTGTTACTGTATTTCAGGACACAAAAAAAAAAAAAAAATCTAAAAAATAAACAGGTGAATGTCTTTAATAGCCAAAATTATTTGACCAGGTAATGATGTGCTAAAATGAAGACTCTTTCTTTCTTCATTGGTTCTTTCCCATTGATTTAAATGGTGTATAGTAACAACAGAGTGGTGTTTGAAAGTTTGTAAACCCTTTAGAATTTTCTATATGTCTGCATAAATATGACCTAAAACATCATCAGATTTTCACACAAGTCCTAAAAGTTCCGGTAGTTAAAGAGAACCCAGTTAAACAAATGAGACAAAAATAATTTACTTGATCATTTATTTATCGAGGGAAATTATCCATTATTACATTTTTTGAGTGATAAAAGTATGTGAACCTCTAGGATTAACAGTTAATTTGAAGGTGAAATTAGAGTCTGGTGTTTTCAATCAATGTGATGATGATCAGGTGTGAGTGGGGCACCCTGTTTGGTTTAAAGAACAGGGATCTATCAAAGGCTGCTCTTCACAACATGTTTGTGGAAGTGGATCATGGCAGAAACAAAAGTGGTTTCTGAGGACCTCAGAAAAAAAGTGTTGTGGATGCTCATCAGGCTGGAAAAGGTTACAAAACATCTGTAAATAGTTTGGACTCCACAAATCTGCAGTCAGACAGTGTACAAATGGAGGAACGTCAAGACCATTGGTACCCTCCCCAGGAGTGGTAGACCAACAAAGATCACTCTAAGAGCAAGGTGTGGAATAGTCAGTGAGGTCACAAAGGGTAACTTCTAAGCAACTGAAGGCCTCTCTCACATTGACTAATGTTGATGTTCATGAATCCACCATGTTTGGAGAAAGGAAAACGCTGCATTCCTGGATCATTTCCCTCAATAAATAAATGCCAAAGTATATATATTTTTTGTCTAGTTTATTTAACTGTTCTCTTTTTCTATTTTTAGGACTTATGAGAAAATCTGTGTATTGTTTAGGTCATATTTATGCAGATATATAGAAAAGTATAAAGGGTTCACAAATTTTCAAGCATGTGTTGCATCACTTTGACATCGATTTACACCTTATTAGGATTATTAAAGCTATAAATGCTTTATGTTTAAAGCTTCATTCAAAAAAAGGTTGCAGGCAATATTTATGTAAAAATAATTGGCAAGTTTTGCGACCCCTGAAGAAGGAACAGCCAAAAGAAATGAAAATAAAAAATAAAATAATATAATTTAATGGACTTAAACATATGATAGTCACAAGGTATTTTTATACTTTTCGTTGGATAAGTGTCCACTGAGGCAGAAATAGCTGCACCAATAATCAGATATTCAGATATAACTTTTGAGTACCATTTTACGACAAGAAAACTCATAAATTACTAATCATAGTTTAATAATACAGATGTAAACACCTAATAAACCAATACGATTCCGTTCCCACTAGGTCACTTGCATTTAAGTACTATGAACATTTGTAGATGCAACGTTTGTTTTAGTATAAATAGTTATTCAGTTTAATTTAAAGAAATAAAGCTGAGCAACTAGCAACAACTTATGTTAACTGAACGTATAAAGATAAAGGAACGCACTTGATTTTTCCAAATGATAAGCCTGCTTCACTGTATGAACCTTTTTTTAATAACAGTTTTATAAATGCTTGGTAAAGTGTTTAAAAAACTCATGAGTAACTTATAAATATCTAATAAATCCTTTAGAACGAGGCACTTAGTGTAAAGTGGTACCAAGGCTTTGGCCCGACAGCGCTGTATTGTAACTTAACGGTACTAAAACTATTTTTTTTTAATATAATTCATAGGGGACCACTTTAACCTTTACACCGGCTGCCCCCAAAATAATTTTATTGTACTGTATGAATGTTTTTAAACACTGGAAAATGTTTCCCATGGTGTTTTAGGGAACTATGGTTACTGCTTTCCATTTGGTGTACAGTTATGTACACCTGTATGTTTTATTATAACATATTTTATGTTGAACGTTAACCTTTTCTTTCTAATAATTTTAAAACGACGACTACTGCTAATGCAATAAATCAAATTAAAGCATAATAAAACATCTGTATTTGCCAAATGTGTGGTTATGTTACATAGCAAGTTGTGATTTTGTGAAATAATTTAAAAAAAAGCACCAGTTTAAGTAGTTTAAATACAGGTAGTCATTTTGTTGCATGTGGTGTTTTGTGCAGCATTTCTTCGTGCTAAGCAGAGGATCTGGTTGTAAATTTAGAACAATTACTGTTTTCTAGTCTGCTGTTGGGTAGAAATCTGACTTTCAGGCATCTTGCACAATTTGACCCGAGATTCAAACCTTTTGGGGGCTCCCCTCGTACCCCCAGGTATCTGTTCAGGTTTTTTTAAACATCGGATTCAACAACTCAGCCACTGCCCTCAACCATCTGAGCGCTGCTCAGTCCTCCCACTTTAATATTTTTTATCAACTTTTTCTCTTCGGCAGATCAAACGTTGTTCTGACATCAAACAGGAACTTTTCTTCTGTTTTACCTGAAACTGTGTTCAGCCGAATATCGATTTGACGCCTTTATTCGAGCGGCTCAAAGCGCTGATTTTAGTCTGAAGCCAAAAGGATATTTGTTCAGAAAGGTTAGAGCGTTCACTCCGTTATTTACTGTTCTTTATAATTTCACAGGGTTTTTTGTTTGTTTGATTTTCAATCTAATTTTACTTGCTTTGTGCTAATCGAGCCTATTGTTTTTCAAAACGTTCAGCTTGTGTGCTATGACTTTTGGTTTTTGAAATCTTTATACCTTTCAAAAATGAATTTAAATATAACTACATTATTTCTCCCAATAGAAATACATTGAAGTTTTTTTTTTTTAATATTCCTTTTGAAATCTGCTTCAGTTTATTTGCATTGTTTGTTTTTTATTCTGCTTTCAAATGTTTTCTTCTGTACTCCTACTTGTAGCTAGCTTTTTGATACTTTTAGCTTTTGCATAGCCTTTACTTTTAGACTAACTAACCTTTCATTAGTTTTAGGTTGTAGTTACTTTGGGATACTTTTACCTTTTTTTTTTTTGCTATCTTTTTAGCCACAACTCTGCTGCTTATATAGCTAGCTTTTTTGATACTTTTAGCTTTATAATAGCCTATTACTACTTTCGGACTCTAGCCAACCATTCATGACTTTTAGCTTGTAGTTACTTTGGGATACTTTTACCTAGCGTGTTGCAACTTTTCAATTTAGCTAGCATTTGCCACCATTAGCTTTTAGCTACCCTTTGCTAATTTTAGCTACCAAAATTGAAAAGTAGCAAAATTTTAATGTTTGCCACAATTAGCTTTTAGCTAGCCTTTTGCCACTTGTCACTTGCTGCGTGTAGCTAGCTTTTGATACATTTAGCTTGTACATAGCTTATTAGGCTACTACTTTTATACTCTAGCTAGTCTTTCATTACATTTAGCTTGTATGACACTTTTACCTAGCGTTTTACTATTTTTCACATTTAGCTAGCCTTCTGCTACTTTTAGCTACAACTCTGTTGCTTGTAACTAGCTTTTTGATACTTTTATCTTTTACATTTGGACACTAGCTAACCTTTCATTTCTTTTAGCTAGTTACTTTGGGATATTTTTGCCTAGTGTTTGACTACTTTTCAGTTTAGCTAGCATTGCCACAATTAGCTTTTAGCTAGTGTCTTGCTGCTTTTAACATTTTGCAATTGCTCTGATTCCTTCAACCTGAATAACTTGGTTTCAACTTAAGCAAGCAGCAAAGCCATTAGACGCTCAACATTTAGACATAAAGCAGTTTCTCTAGTTTCAGCAGTTTGCAGGAGGAGGACCTCACTGAGCTTCAGAGCTGCTGCCATTTGTTTCATGTCTGCCATCTTGCTCGGGTTTTGAATGCATTTTGAACACTTTTTGCTCGCGCTTCAATCCTGCATGTAGTCGATGTGTAGCACTAGTTACCTCAACTGAAAAGAACATTCCAAAAACTATTTCTGATGATGGTGTTTCACTCTGACCCTCTGCTGTGGTGCAAATTAAAAATCGTTTTTTTATTGCCAAAGGTTCTGACTTCAAATCTTTCTTTCTGTGCTTCCACTGAACTGTAGATCATGGGAGCAGTGACGCTGGTGAAGTGTCAGCGGAGTGTGCAACAGGAAAGAGTTTTTTTCTCTTTCCTTCCTAAATTGACATTCATTTACTTTTTATAGCACAAAATGCAGCTACATGAAGATCTGCATTGCGAGATAATTACAGTTACTGAAGGAGTGAAGAAATGAAACTAATATAGGAATAAAAGAAGCCATAAAAGAAGCCTTACGTGATGATAGGCTTGCAGGGTTTTAAAAGTGCTAAACATAATTGTTGTTTACTGAAAATTACATACTTTGCTTTCAGATTTGATTGGATTTTTTGTTTTTCTTTTGTCTGTTCAGCAGTGAAATCTCTAACTGTGGTTTATCTCTGTTTTAATAATTCATCTGCTCGCTGCACGTTGACAAAATACAGCAATTTATTTCATTTCCACCTGGTGATTCTGCCCTGCACACTCACACATTTTCTTATTTATCAGACAGATTACCCTCAGTAACTATATTGTAAAAAGTATTTGATTTAGGAGTCCTGCTTCTAAATCAAATGCTCCTAACTCCTAAAGGGATAGATTGAAAATGATGTTGTGAGGTCTAGTGGAGTGGTATGAGCTGTTGTAGGTAGCTGTAGCAAGCACTTCTTTAAAAGTCCTTCCAGCAGTCATCAGTCTGATCAGAATTAAAGTATTTTTATAAGTAAGTGCTATGTGCTGTCATCATTGTATGTTCCCATACAGTGGTGGAATTAGTGATGTGCATTTAGCCCATCGCACCTGGGATGCACTAGAGCTGTCATTTCTAACCTGCAGCTCGCCCCGACCTGGATTAGGGCCGGGCTGGTGTCTTTTTATTGCATCAGCGGACGTGTGCAGCTGTCGATCTAATTACAGGTAGTCCTCGACGTACAGCCCCCCCCC
>JARVGS010000874.1:0-12966 GCA_031762315.1 Hypsolebias antenori | reverse complement strand
CTTACTGTTTTAATCAGCTGTTCTTACTGTTTTTATCAGCTGTTCTTACTGTTTTTATCAGCTGTTCTTAATGTTTTTATCAGCTGTTCTTGTCTGTTATCAGCTGTTACTGGTTTTATCAGATGTTAGTGTTTTTATCAGCTGTTCTTACTGGTTTTATCAGCTGTTCTTGTTATCAACTGTTGTTACTGTTTTTATCAGCTGTTACTTTTTTATCAGCTGTTCTTACAGTTTTATCAGCTGTTCTTACAGTTTTAGCAGCTGTTCTTACTGTTTTTATCAGCTGTTCTTACTGGTTTATCAACTGTTCCTCCTGGTTTTATCAGCTGTTCTTACTGGTTTTATCAGCTGTTCTTACTGGTTTTATCAGCTGTTCTTAATGTTTTTATCAGCTGTTCTTAATGTTTTTATCAGCTGTTCTTGTTTGTTATCAGCTGTTCTTACTGTTTTTAACAGCTGTTCTTAATGTTTTTATTAGCTGTTCTTAATGTTTTTATTAGCTGTTCTTGTTTGTTATCAGCTGTTACTGGTTTTATCAGCTGTTCGTTATCAGCTGTTACCGTTTTTATCAGCTGTTGTTACTGTTTTTATCAGCTGCTGTTACTGTTTTATCAGCTGTTGTTACTGTTTTTATCAGCTATTGTTACTGTTTTTATCAGCTGTTCTTACTATTTTTATCAGCTGTTCTGTTTTTATCAGCTGCTCTTACTGTTTTTGTCAGCTGTTATTGTTTTTATGAGCTGTTCTTGTTTGTTATCAGCTGTTCTTGTTTGTTATCAGCTGTTGTTACTATTTTTATCAGATGTTCTTACTGTTTTTATCAGCTGTTCTTGTTTATCAGCTGTTGTTACTGGTTTCATCAGATGTTACTGATTTTATCAGATGTTACTGTTTTTATCAGCTGTTCTTACTGTTTTTATCAGCTGTTCTTACCGTTTTTATCAGCTGTTCTTACTGTTTTTATCAGCTGTTCTTACTGTTTTTATCAGCTGTTCTTGTTTGTTATCAGCTGTTCTTACTGTTCTTATCATATTACTGGTTTTATCAGCTGTTCTTACTGTGATAGTTTTATTTTAAGCCTGTATCTGTATATCTGTACAGCACTTTGTGATTTTTATCTGTGAAAGGTGATTTATAAACAAAGTTTACTTCATCCATTCATGCCATACTAATAAGAGTACATCAATTCTATATTTAACTGTACAGTCTCTTTAGTAGATGCAGTAAATTTAAAATAACTTTCAGATCTCTCTGGTAAATGACTTACTGTTGAAATGGCTGGTTCTTGTCCTCTGTAGGCGTAGGAAGAGCCCTCTCAGATACACTGCCCTACACATTCATGAATTGTTGATTAATCAGATTATTAACAGTTCACGGCACAGAGGATGCATTGTGTTGATGCGTAATTTCCAAAATAAAACAGAAAAAATACCTTTGAGAGAACAGAGAGAACCACTCCGTTCACATCAAGGCTCTTCTCGTTCCTCAGTTTTTCAGCATCTTCCTTCCTCTCGAAACACACCGTCACCTGCATGATCAAATCAAGGTAACACTGAATTACTGCAGCTGTCAAGGCTGCAGACTCACCGCAAACGCACAAAAACTTTCGGCCTCAAATGATAAAGTTTGACACTTGTTTGGTGCATTTTGCATTTTTTGCATTTTGTCCTGTAACTTAATCCAATGTAAGTCGACCTATGGGTTTACCTATGGCCAAAAATAATTCACATTGCCTTATTTTTGGCAAATTTAAAGGGATTTGGTGGTGGTGGTGGGGGGGGGGATCCAGATGTTCTGATTTGCTGATTTTTGAAAGACTTTCTATTGTGTGTGGTAAACAGACTGAAAATACTGTATTTAAATAATTTTAACTCATATTAACCTGACTGTGTTTAAGGTAAACATTTTATTTATTCATTAACTTTTATTTAAGGAGACAAGTCCCACTGAGATCACAGATCTCTTTCCCAACGGAAGTCAGAAGGCTATAACATTCATATTCTCTGAGAAAACCCTCACAAGCAGAACATATAAACTCCACCCAGAAAGGCCCCAGGTCCAAAAGGGATTTAACCCAGGACCTTCTTGCTGTGAGGAACAGAGCTAACCACTGAGCCATAGTGCTGCCATATCCTACAAACTTTAGCAGTTTCCTGATTGGACTCTCTTGTTGACCTTCAGGCAGTGCAGCAAAGCAGTCTTAACAAATGTTCGCCTCCTTTCATGCACAAGTTTTAAATTAAGATTTTATCCTGTAAAATGACAGCATTAGATGAGCCTCTCCACTTCATGATTTTTTTAATCACTTTTAAAAACATATTTGTTTTCATTGACATTTAACAGTGAGAGTTGATGTATGTATTGTTGTCTTGTGTTCTCCATTTACTTTCTTCTGACTTCTAAATTTGTTTTAATTTCGTTTTTACTTCTACCTTTGTCTTATAACCTCCACCAAGGAGGTTTATGTTTTCAGTAATTAATTACTCCGAAAGTTATAAAATAATTTTCAGGAAACGATGTTTGCACAAAGAACCAATGTTTTAATTTTGGTTGCTATCTGTGATCACCATCCAGCTCCTGGAATTAAAGGAGGCTGCTGCAGCTTGCTGTGCTGCGACAGTAAGAAGAAAACAAAGAAAACAAAAAGGACAGGTAGTTATCATGCCTCGTTCTACGTCTACGTCTGTCGATCAACGAAGAAAGCTCAAACCAGAACGTATGAAGAATGTGAGACAGCAGCTCGCTGCAATGGCTTCATACTACCGCGCGAGCGACCCTAGTTTTAGCGGAGGTGTCGCCTTCTCAGAGTGCTTCTAGTTATTACTGTTGTTCAGCACTTTGGTGAATTTATTGTTTTTGAATGTGCTTTGTACAGGTGCTGGTCGTAATATTAGAATATCTTGAAAAAGTTCATTTATTTCAGTAATTTCAATCAAAAAGTGAAACTGTGTGGTTCGTGGTTATTAAAAAAATAAGGACAGAGAGGATGAATGTCCAAAGTGAATTTATTAGCAAGCTTTTATAAAGGGAGAACACAATGGATGCTCAGGCATTAGTGAAGTCCAAGGTGTGTTCTGAAACCTCAGCGCAGGCAGTTCTCTTTTATAGAGATGCCTTTGCTCCACATCAGCACCTTGCGTAACGGAAAGAAAGACAACAGATGGTATTTGACCTTTGCGGTTTAACAGTTCTATAGTTCAGCTTCGATAACACAAGAACTTCTCGCTTCCACTAAAGCGGGCAGGAACATTTTGTTTACCATGTTTGTTGTTTGTGTCATTCAGAATCTTTAAACTTTCAGTGACCCACAGGCGAGAGCAGCTGCAGCAGGTTACTGGAGTGTGAAAACCACAAGTTCTTCATATGAAAACATACAGTTACATCTGCTTCAAAACACTTTTAATAAAGGGAGGAATAAGACAATAACATGTGATTAATAGAAAAAAAAACAAAATTCCTTCACAATTCCTCCCTGTTGTTCCTTAAAAGGAACAAACAAACAAGAAAACAAACAGATAAATCAATGAAATAATGAATCTTTAGATATAAGGCAAAACAAGATCATAAATCAATCAATAACAATAACCCTTTGAAGGGGCACAACTGTGGTAATCTTAATATGGAGAGTCACAGGCTCTGACTGCACAATCGTGATCTAGCCATACGTGTCACTTGGAAGTGGTTTGACATATGGGCTGTCATAAATGTCAGATGGAAGAGCTAAGGCTGTTTTTTGGGTGATTTAGGATCCCCTGTTTTCTTGGCAAGCAAAAAGTAAGAAACTTTAACTCAAACAATAAAATTGATAAAAAAGTGTATGTACAGGTGGTGGGGGTTTTTAAGGAGTTAAGACAAAAGTAGAGGGTGATGAGACTTGCTCATATATTGTGAGTCTCTTTATTCAGCATGGTGTATGTTTGTTTAGCCTCTTCTGAGGAGAGGGCCGTTGTGATGAGTCGTGTAGAGAGTGTGCGGATGCAAGGAATGCAACAACAACCGCATGTGATCAATATGGCCAGGCAAACGCCAACGGACATGAGCAGGGACATAATTAGGCCTTTCCATCGTCCGAACATTCAGGCAAACCAGTCGGAGAATGGGTTGTCAATTCCGGATGCTTCTTGCATTTCGTTTGAGAGAGCTTTCAGGCCCTGAAGAGCGGGTGGCACTTTACCATCTGGGGCTGTGTTGTTGGGTATGAAAGTACAACATTGTTCACCAAACATGGAACATACCCCACCTTTTTCGGCTAACATCATATCTAGAGCCATCCTATTCTGGATTGCCATTTTGGAGGTGGGCCTAAGTTGATCAGCTAAACCTTCTATTGCGTCCCTGGTTAGATTGGTTAGACGGAGGACATTGTAGTGGATGAAATTTATACGGGCAACGTTCTTATTTGTTGTTACAGGAAAAATAGCTCCTATGACTGTCAGGTTTTTGAAACCAGCAGCCACAGGGTCAACGAGTTTGTACTTGTCAGGAACACCTTCAGGAACCCCTACAGCATTTATGTAGGTCTGTGAGTTGTGGTTAAGCTGAAAATCAATCTTACATTTTTGTCTGGATGGTGTCTTGTTATGAGGGAGACCTATAAGCGTGAGAGGTGCTGCCAGGCGAACCAGAGCGCAGAGCCCTATGGTTTTGATTGGAATTTTTAACAACTAATCTTTGGCCTCCACAATAATAATAAAAGTCAGCTCTTGCCCATGATCCTATAGTTTGTTGCGTCTCGGTATCGGTTTTGACGGTGTCAGTAACGTTGCACCAGTCATGATTTATTTTGCCATAATTAGTTTCAGGTGAGTCTATGATGAAGTTAAAACAGTGATATCCTCTTATGAGTTGGAGGGGTCGAAACAAGCCTGGATGAATCTTGTTATGGACGGGTGGGTAGATTTTACTAAAAGTGGTGCAATTAGGGACTGGGTTGCTAATTGTAAGTTTTATCATGCAGTTATATCCCCAAACGTGGGTTTTGAATAAAGGAGCAGGCTGGGTAATAAGTTTAGGTCAGGCAGTAGCGCAGGCCACGCAATTACTTAATTGGGCTTCACGGGTGGCTTCTACCAGCCAGGAGAGCCAGACATTGTCATCTTCGTGGCCCGTGGCTCTCTCTATAAGTTGTTCAGGTCTGAGTTTGGTGTAGTCTACGGAAATGACAGGAACATTTGTGACCGTGATGGTTCCTAGTTCAGGGGAGCTAGGTGTTGGACTGTTTGGTGCTTTGGGTTTATGAAACCTGATTCTAACGAACCCTTTAGGATCTTCTCCGGGTACGTCGGGTCCTAACATAAACCAATATTGTATGGACATTCCCTTTACTTCGGGGTCAAAGAAATATTTAGGAGGTTCTGGAATTCTATCTAATGAAAGTGTGACCGGGTTCGTGGAGATGTGATAATCTCTTTGAAATTTAACTTTGTCCCACCACGATTTTGCATTAGCGTCTAAACCAGAGCGTGGGGGTGACCATAAGCCTGTGTAAATGGTCGTCCTTGACCAGTGACAGATTGGTCGGCTAGATCCCCCCTTAACATGAGGGTAGAAGATAGGGACTGCGGAATTGCAGCTGGGGAAAGCTCGGGAGTTGAAATCTAAGTCTATGCATAGGTAGAGATCTGCACTTCGGTACCATGTGTCATGACCACCACAATTGATGGCATCACACAAGTCGAATTGGAAAGAGGTGGTAGAATTTATCTCATAGTCAAGTATTACCCCTGCCTTCCATTTGGTGCATTGCCGTAACACGTTTCTTTTTGCACGTAGAGTCTGTGAGCAAGGGCCTTCTCCTGGAAATAAACAAAAGTGTCTAAACAGGAAAATGATGGTGCATGCTACGATAGAGATCAGGCCAAAACAGACTGTCGTTTTCAAAGGATTCTGGAATAAGTACATATTGGTGGTGTGGAGAAACCTGGTTTATTCGTTCGTCTTTTCTGGAGTGGGTTGGTCGTGCCTTTGTTGCCAGAGGTACTCTAGGCATGTACATATGTCAGAGTGACTATCTGGGCATGATGTCCCACGTGGCCAGATTCACCGAGTGACAATCTGGAAGTTGCACCCGTGTTGGCATCAAGCGACTCGGCTCCGATGCTAAATTGCTACACCCTCGTTGGCAATGAGCGTCTAGGCTCCGATGCTTATTCCAGGCCCAATTTGTCTTGGTCCTTCTTCGTTGGTGGTTTTGTCCCTCTGAACAGCTTACAGTGGGAGGTGTGGGTCCACGTTGCCCGTTCTGCGACCTTGACTGCCGTGTGAGTCGTCAATTACACCTGGTATGGGCCCGTCCACCTTGGGGAGTCCCACCTCTTTCTCCTGAAAGATTTAATCATAACAAAGTCTCCAGGTTTTATGTCATGCAACAATTTTTGTGCAGGATGCGGCAGACCTCCTTGGACCTGTGATCTGAAGTGGCGTAATTGGTTAGTAAGCTCAATACAATAACTCAGCATGTTGTGATCACAAAGGTGTAATGTTGAAGTGGGGTCAGCCGCTGGGCCGATCCCTAGGTTTGGGGGAGCAGCAAACAAAATCTCAAAAGGACTGAGATTGTGTTTGTTCCTCCTTCTCATCCTCATGTACATGAGGGCAATGGGCAGACATGAAACCCTACTGAGCTGTGTTTGTTTGCAGATCTTAGCCAATTTGTTTTTTAATGTGCAGTTTTCACGCTCTACTGCGCCTCCACTCTGAGGGTGATAGGAGCAGTGTTTTGTCAGATCAAAATTCAGCGTGGCAGATACCTCTTGTAGAACCTGATTTGCAAAATGAGGACCATTGTCACTTGAAACACGCTGAGGAATCCCCCATCTGGAGATCACTTCCTGTAAGAAAATTTTAGCAACTGTGTTAGCTGTGGCATTTTTCATTGCAAACGCTTCAACCCATTTGGAAAACATGTCTACCATAACAAGACAGTATTTCTTGTTCTGCACAGGCATTAGTTCAATGAAATCAATCATCACATGTTGGAATGGTGCAACCACAGTTCTGTGTGCTCCTGATATAGTAGGTTTTATTGGTCGTCATATGTTATGAGTAGCACAAACAAGGCAAGATTCACAGTGTTGTGCGGCTGTTTTAGAAAAATTTAAGGTAAACCAATCTGCATTAATCTGTTGTAACATCCCTCCTTTTGACGCGTGATTAACAGCATGCGTCAAATAAGCAAATGAGGGAAAGAAATGTTTTGGAAGACAGGGATTACCGTTTGGACCCACCCACACTTGATTAGAGAACACAGCACCGTGTTTCTTCCATTCAGTTTTCTCAGCTGAAGTCACCATCCTCTGCATATCTGAAACTGAAAAAGAGTCAGGAACCCCAGAAGGGGTGAGATTAGCAGCAGTAGAGGAAGTTAGTGTTTTGATGGGTGTGAGTGCAGCAGCTTTGGCAGCCGTGTCTGCAAGAGCATTTCCTCTAGAAATTGGGTCAGTGTGTGAAGTGTGTGCTTGACATTTAACCACAGCTATTTTTGATGGGAGTGTAATAGCTGAAAGAAGGTTAGAAACAAGTTTGTGATGTAAAATCGGTTGTCCGTCAGAGCGTAGGAAACGTCTGTGTTTCCACAGAGCTCCAAAGTCATGTACTACTCCAAAAGCGTGGCGACTATCAGTGTAAATGTTGACAGAGAGGTTTTGAGACAGGACGCATGCACGTGTGAGTGTGATGAGTTCACATGCTTGAGCTGAGCATGGAGGAAGTGAGGAGGCTTCAATGGTTTTATCAAGTGTAACTACTGCGTAACCACTGAGGATTGCCCCAGTAGAGTCACGTGTGGATGAGCCATCAACAAAAAGTTCCCATTCAGCTTCAGGAAGTGGTTCAGTTAGTAAGTCAGGTCTGGGTGTGCAGATGACATCAAGTTCAGCCAGACAGTCATGTGGTTCCCCCTCCTCTGGTGTGGGGAGGAGGGTGGCAGGGTTCAAAACAGTGCAGCGCTGAACAGAGATGTTAGACATGTCAAATAGAGAAGTGTGATACCTCAGCCATCTGGCTGTGGACAAATGTGAGGTTTTTTTGCTCATTCAAGATTTGTGTGACATAGTGTGGGACAAGAAGGGTCAGCTCGGAATAGCCCACAATGTCTCTGCTCGCTTGGACAGCTTTGTCTGCGGCAGCGACAGCACGCAAGCAGAGTGGAAGTCCTGCTGCGACTGGGTCAAGCTTTGCTGAAAAGTAAGCGACTGGTTTCAATCTGTCGCCATGTTTTTGTAGCAGCACGGAAGTCATGCACACATTTCGCTCATCCACTGTCTGTGTAAACGGACGACTTGGATCTGGAATGCCAAGAGTGGGCACTTTTTGTAACTGGACCTTGAGTGTTTCAAAGGACTGTAGGGCTTCATGGGTCCAGTTTTATTTGGAGCTCATCTGGAGGCATTTTTCGTGGCAGAGTTGACGCAAAGGTGTTTCAGTGTTTGCGTAGTCAGGAATGAAATGTCTACAATAACCGCAAAGTCCTACAAACGACATCAACTGCTTCTTAGTGAGTGGTCTCGGGAGGTTGATTATGGCCTGGACGCGTGAATCCGCTATTTTACGTCCGTCAGCAGAGATGAGATGAACCAGAAATGTAACCGTGGTCTGCACAAACTGCAGTTTGGACAATGAGGCCTTGTGGCCCTGGTCAGCTAAAAATCTGAGCAGGCGGAGGGTTTGTTCTCTACAAGCCCGTTCGGAAGGTGTGGCCAGCAGGAGGTCATCAACATATTGTAGCAGTGCACAGTCATGTGGGAGAGAAAACTTGGCCAGGCTGTCACTTAATGCCTGGTGAAAAATGGTTAGTGACTCACAGTAACCCTGACAAAGGCGGGTGAACGTGTATTATATCCCCTGAAACTGAAAAGCAAACCAGAATTGGCTGTCGGAATGAACTGGCACACTAAAGAATGCATTTTCTAAATCAACAACAGAGAAGTGAGTCGAAGTAGCTGGGATCTGAGAAAGGATTACATAGGGGTTGGGCACTAAAGGTACACGGGTTTGCACTGTGGCATTAACTGCTCGCAGGTCTTGGACAAAACACCATTCATCAGGGGGAGTGGGCCTGATCTTTTTGACAGGAAAAAATAGGTGTTCTGACTGGGCTAGATGGGCATGGAATGATAACGTCTTCTTTTAGCAGTGACTGAAAAACTGGTGTGATGCCTTGCACTGCTTCGGGTTTTAGTGGGTAGTGTTGGATCTGTGGTCTATAGGACGACTTAGGTGTGATGTGAATTAGGGCCTGGTCTTTTATTAGGCCCACGTCGTACTTGGTTCTGGCCCAGAGGTGTGCAGGAACCGAGGCCAAATCAGGGAAGTCCTGAGACAGAGAGGACAACGTTAGTCACATATTGTCATCACGCATTTCCTTAGAAGGGCAGGCTGAGAATGTGTGAGTAACTGTGGCTTTGTACATGTTCAGTGAGATTGAAAAGAAAACATCACCACACGGATGCCAGTCAGTGGCCTCGTACGCCTCGCGAGCCAGTGGACCCAAGTCCTGCCATTGCTGCGTGTGGGATTTTGAAAGTGAAGTGTGAGGGTGTGAGTTAGACACCGTGAAATACGGCACTTGTGAGTCATTCAGTGAGAGTAAGAGGAAACTGGTGCATGTGGACCAGCAGTGGGCTTCAGCTCTGAGTTGTGTGTGTCCACTGGTCATGAAAAGGTCCCCTAAAGGGTCATCAGAGTCTGAAGTTACATGTGCAGTGCAATGTAAGTGATCAGGATACATAAAGTCTACAGCTGCAGAGACTCTATTGTGCACTTCCTGCATCAGCGAGTGTGTGTCAGGCATGTCTAAAAATAGCCACACATGCACAAACAGTGCAGCAGGTCTGTGAAGAAATGTGTGAGTTGCTTCCTCATTTAAATGCCTGATGTTTGGCTGTACACACATGCCATTTGGATCGCAGGAGATTGTGAGGTCAAACTTAAAAATTAGATCACGTGCCAGCAGATTTATTGGACATGAGTCAGACAACAGGAATTCATGACTATGAACAGAGTTGTTGAATGGATTAACCACTGTGAAAGGAGCAGTTACTTCTGCAGGAACTGACATGCCTGATGCTCCTGTGGAATAGACAATTTTGCCAGATAATGGTGGGTCTGGCAAGCAAGCACGCTTGATTAGAGATTGAGTCGCTCCTGAGTCGACAAGGAATTGAATTCTGGTTCCTTGGACTTGCACAATGAGCAGAGGTAACTTCAAATATGCTGTTTGTGTGTATTTGAAATATGCAGGTATGACCTCAGCTGCGTATGTGGGAAGATCAGACAAAACATGTGTGTGTGTGTGTGAGTACTTGCTGTTTGGAGACCCCGAGTCTGTTCCTCCGGCACTAGTCAGCTGGAGTGGCGTCCTCCCTGTTGACCCCATGTTCCCTGGCCCATCCCTCTTGCACCTCTGTGGTTCTGGTATGGCTGTTGTTGGAGAGGGAGTCTCGCTTCGTTATTATGAGGATGGAAGTCATGGCCTGGATATTGGGACCTTTGTTGCATGTAGTGGCGTCCTCTTGGTCACCAGTTGTTTCTTTTGCGTGGGCAGTTGCGAGCCCAGTGGTCGGGGGCACCACACAAAAAACATGGTTGTTCTACAGCTGGATGTGCTGGGTTCATCAGAGCAGGAGGAAAAGGATGTTGTTGCAGAGTCATTTTGGTTGCGGCTTGTAGGAGAGTGAGTTGGGCGTCTTCGTGTTGTTTTTACTTTTTCTTGGTGATCTGAGCTCGTTCAGCTTGGTTCCAGTTCCATGCGTGTCGGGCATGTCTCAACAACTCATTTAGACGGACGTCAGTTTCCCATCCGATGTACGTGGTCTGTACTGCTTTTCGGATGGGCGGCAAAAGTCCATTCATCAATGACTGACAATAAATTGTTTCAAAAGTGGTGGCTTGTGGGGCTGTTCGCCAGTCGTTTTCGGGAACATCTATGCCAGAGTGGACTGTGAATATGGGCAACATTCTATTGGCATAGTCTTGCAGAGGCTCATCAGAATTCTGGGTCGCTTCTGAAATGGCGCTGTAGTTGGGTCGCTGTGGATACAGTTCTTTGATACGGTCAATGATTTTCCGGGTGTTGTCCCAGAATGGTGCATTGGCTACGTCGGCCGAATTTGCGGTCACCAGCCTCTGTCCCTCTGTAGCATCGAAAAGGGGTGACCATATATTTGCGACCAAAGTAATCCCATAAATAGAAGCCAAGATCATTTTTAGCTCTGCCAGAGTGGTTCTGATGACGTTGACCATTGTGAGGAGGGCCGTGGAGAGGGCTTGACCTCCTTGAGCGATGTCTGGCAGATATTGTGATGCCATCTCGATGAGTGTGGCTTTTGGCCAAGTGCGATAGACCAATTGTGGCCCTTCCGGGCCCCCCACTTCTAACATGGGGAGTGTTTCCACATGGTTAGGTTTTGATGTTGAGTCATGTTTTTTCTTTCCTTGGAGGGCCTTTATTTCTGCGTCATGTCTGCGCCTTTCTTCCGCCAACCTTCGTTTTTATGCTTGTCTTTGTTTCTCTTCTTTCTGCAAGGTGAGTGGAGTTCTGGTGTTCGTACCTGAACCCGATGCGGAGGAGTCTTCGTCTCCTGTTTCGTCTGTTGAAGTTGTGGACGGTGTTGGAGTGGCTGTGGAGGACGATGATGCAGCTTCATGTGTGTTTGGTCCTGCGTAGTCATCGTCTGAGTCAGGGAAACAGACTGAAAGAACACTGTTATTCTCCGGCCAGACAGTTTTTCCTTTGAGGGAGCGTATGGAGGTGGAGCCGTCATTGTAGTCAGGGAGGGGTAAAGCGGTGCCGAAGGAAGAGACGTGCAGGGCTCCGGTGCATGTGGGACAGAGAAAGGAGAAGAAAGAGTTATATCAATTTCATTTTAAAGTGGTTTCTTATCTGTTTGTGTTACTGTCTCTTTGCGTCTCAGAGCCTTTTGGTTTGCTTTTTCTGTTCTCTGGGTTAGATTCATTTTTCCACAATTTAAAGGCTTGTTCATGATTCTGCATTGCCACTAACATGGTTTGGGGGATCGTTTTCCTGCTGGTCATTTTTATCTTTTGTTTCCATAATTGTTCTTCAAGTTTTTTGATTTCTTTTGGATCGAGGGATCCATCTTTGGGGAAACCAAATTTAAAATGCCACTGAAGAACAAGACTAAGGCACCCATCTCCATGTAATCTACGCATTTGGTCTGCCTCTGGTCCACACGGAATGTAATTGACCTCTTTGCTTTTATTTCCTCCCATTCTAAAATTGTGTTGGGTCTCAGTGAAAACTCAGTTCGTTTGAACTTACAATACGAGGTTTGCAAACTTGCAATAACTCTAATGTTTTTCAGTTTTTATGACAACCTACCCACTCAGACGTATGCACGTTCTACGTTTATCCTAGGTTTTATTCCTCAAACGTCTTTACACGTTCTACGTTTATCCTCGACCACGTTCTAACGATCTACCCTCAGTTTTATTATCATAAAACTTACAAATGTCTGAAATCTTTTACCTTAATTTCACTTTGTCAGTCTCTCTCTCTGTCCGATGATTCTGTCGGGGTTGATCAGCCCAAACTAGACACCAGAACGTCCTCCCGCTCTGAAGGTCTATGTTGAGGGTTGGAAGAGGAAACAATTCCTGGTGACCTCTACCCCGTACTGGGTCCAGTCCGGTCAGACGGCCCTCTGCAGAATCCTGTTCGTGACGCCAGAATTGTTGTGGTTTGTGGTTACTAAAAATAAGGACAGAGAGGATGAATGTCCAAAGTGAATTTATTAACAAGCTTTTATAAAAGGAGAACACAATGGATGCTCAAGCATTGAGAGAAGTCCAAGGTGTGTTCTGAAACCTAAGCGCAGGCAGTTCTCTTTTATAGAGATGCCTTTGCTCCATATCAACACCTTGTGTAACAGAAAGAAAGACAACAGATGGTATTTGACCTTTGCGGTTTAACAGTTCTATAGTTCAGCTTCGATAACACAAGAACTT
>JARVGS010000870.1:0-15510 GCA_031762315.1 Hypsolebias antenori | reverse complement strand
ACATATAATTCCTAATCGCTCAGAGTGGTTCCAAATTGCAAAAAATGGAAAATGTAAAGAGTAGAAAACTCTAGACGCACGTTGATGTGCAGGTGCCTTTAATACTAGAATAAGTCATTTGAGATTGGGGAGGCAAAAAAACAGATGGTCTCCATAAAGAACGGTGTAAAGCTCTCCCAGATGTTGAGAGGTAGTTGGGGATCCCATGACATGTCATGTGAAGGAGGGTCTGGTAATGCAGGGCGAATTAGTGGTCTCTTTATGGGTGCATTAGGTGCCGTGGAGGGGAAAGCGGGGCCTGCCACTGAAGCTGCCTATGAGCTACTACCAGGGTTTTATGCTTTGATGAACCTACCCTTGAAAAACCGGGACATCCGTGACCGTATTCCGGTAAGCCTGTGCAACGCCTCCCTCTCTTTATCCTCCTGGAAAACATAAATCAGTTTCTCATATCATCATCTAGTCATATTCCATGCATATGCAGCTCTAATCAGTAAATCTGTCAGCCTTCCCACCTTTCAGTGATATATCAGTTTCGTAATACTCTCCCATATATGCGGTAAATCTCCGGCAAAGCCCGTGTTTCTTAAAAATTCAAAGACGAGGCTGCAGGAAGCGAAGAACTTCACTTGAGAACGGATATTGAGACTGGAATGCCAGTTCAGCCTTGGATGTCTCTGTACTGAAAGCTTCAGTGCACTCCTATGTGTCATGTCCCTTCTTAGCACTAAAACAGAGGCCCAGACAGGAAGTCGGAATAAATTTCCCTGGTTTGTTGTCCCCGCTGAGGACTAACAGAACCTCTCAGTCTGATTAATGACTGTACACTGCCTAATGAACAGTAATTGAATGGTATAATGCAGCAGGTCCTTAAAAGCCCAGAGGAGTTGTCGTCTTCCTCAGCTTAGTTCTATGGAAAAGCTAGTGACATTGTCTAGAGTTGATTATAGTTGACCTTGGATGGGGAGACTGAGGCCTTTGTAATGGTTAACCTAAGCTACAGGGAATAGGAGCAAGGAAAAACAGATGAAAAGCAAATGAAATGGACTCGGATTAGTAACGAAAAGGAATGGATCAATGCCTCGCTCGATAACGTTTCGATTTTTTATCGCCAAATTCTTAAGGAGAGGAAGATGATTGATCAAACATTCCTCGTTCCATTGGCATTTCTAACAATATTAATTAAGAAAAAGTGCTTTGCTGACTGGTTAATAAATCAGCCAATACTGTTAAATCAAAACAAACGATAGTTGTGAACACAATACTACAGCAGAGAGTACAAATCCACCTTTGTCCACATTTCTACAACATGGGTGACATCTTCAACACAGGCGTACTTCTCTGTCAGAGAAATCAATCAGCTCCTTAACAGAGTACCCTCTAAGGCAACCTTCAGGGAGCCCAACAAAAGTCAGTCAGGTGATTATAAGAAAAGCTTTGATAAATGTGCATCAAGCTCGAGACCGTCATTCCTTCTGCTCTCTGTCACCGAGGTAGCCTGCTTTAACTCTCAACGGACATCTTCACTTGGCAGAGATGCTGAATCTCGTTATTCTTTATTTGGCCTGGACCACACAGGTCAATATCGCATGCACACCAGCGCGTCACTAAAGCACTGTCTGTAAATGTGTTTAAATTCCACGCAATAAATCATTTAAAGCTTTAGCTGAAAATGTAATCATGTAATTGAGTTTGGTCATCAATATCTACTATATACACATGCACGAATGCGGATTGCATAGGGCATTTTGCAGGAGTATACGAGTGCCGGGGTGGGAGGAAATATGTCAGAACTCAGCTGAAAGCATGAGTCATAGCAGCGCAGTTATCCCTCATTATTATTCACAGCCCTCTAAATGATGAGGATGCTGACGACGAGACAGCAACAGTCTGTTTGGCCTCAAAGGGAACAGAGGAGAGTGCTCAGGAAAGATAATTAGGCTTTAAGATAAGTTAAGTCGCACCTTAAGAACTATTATTACTGATCTGACAGGAGCTTTATGTTTAATTCTTGATAAAATGTAAAGAAAAAATATTCAAAAAAGGTCAACTGTTAGGTTAAGAGGGTTCCTATTGAAAGTGCTGACATGATTCAAGTCATTTTACTGAAAATTAAATCCTCATATAAAAGATGTTTGAATAAGACGAACGCTTTCTCCTTTCAGTCGGCCTCCATTTACAGCCTGATAACGATCGTTTTTACAAAAAGTAGCTGAGTCGGTCCAGGGATTATTATTATTATTTTCTATTATCTAATGGTCATTCACTGCAATCTATAGTCAATTTGAATCAGCAACATTCATGTATGACTAAAAGCAATAAGTAATGAATTAGGCTATTGATGGGGTCTTTAGCCAGGGTCATAACTGCCCCCAGAAGCCAATAATTATCCCAATAAGAATATCTTTATTGCAAAAGTGCATACAGTGGCAAAATCATCACCACACCAAAACATTCCCCCTGCGGCGTAATTGCCACTGCTTGAAATTATAGTTTTCATTAAAAAGAAATGTTCAAGGTTATTGATTGCTTAAATAAGACTCAATATCTTCTCATTTCGAAGCCGAACGAAATTGCTTGGAATGGTAATATCGCCCATCTATTGTGAGCATTCATCACGGTTACACAGCCCCATACTGCTGTCCCTCGAGGATTATTAGAGTGAAATAAGTGTATTTAAATGACTGTAATTTCTGGGAACCGGAGATCCATGCAAAAACATCTGTACACTCCGTTCAGCTGTACTTCATCTCTACTTACCGTGCACAGAATCCAAAGAAAAGGACAAACATCAAACGCAGCCAGATTGGTCTGGACTTTTACGACATTCCCTTTATGTTGTTGTCCCTGAGGCTACAGTCAAAATATAAACTTGCATGAAAACTCAAATTTACATGCTGTTTACTTTTTTTATTACTTATATTTCATTCTTACAGTTTTCTAACTTCCCTTGCCCCGAAGTGCAGATGTGCTGCTAAAATGTTAGCACACAATACACAGGAAAAACCCACTGAGACAAAAATAAGGTTACACACGTATGATAAAAGTATGGTTGATGGAACAGGTCTGCGTGACCCCCACACAATTATGAAAATGATGATTACCATAATTGCTGGTTAGACCATTTTTATGTGACCTAATTCCAGAGCAAATGAGAAAATTAGACCTAATAATGAACTGAAAATGAACTGAATGTGAGACAGGGCTGCATATAACTTGTATTAAGAGTACTTACAGCTTTCGTGGAAGCTGCAGCTAAAGGCTGCAGCTCACACATGGTATCCTGGTCATCCTGAACAGCCTCCTCACAACTCAAATCTTCGTGCTCTTCTTCTACTATTGTGGCCTCAACCTGCATGAAGGCAAATCACAACATGTACTTTGGCATACACTGTACTGACTGTTGTATTGATTTTATGATATTTATATTTATGTAGCGTGCTCTACTAAGCATGTTCAAGCCTTATTGTAAACATAAAATAAAATTATGCTGCACAAGAAGTGCATTTTCAATGTTTTTGAAGCTGCAGAACAGAGAAAAATAAGGCTTAATGGAACAATGTGTGGAGGAAAAGCTGCAGATATGTTTTATCCATATAGTATGAAGAAAAAACATCTTGTTCTGATAATAAATTTACCGTATTTTTTGGCCTGTAAGTCAGTTTTTTGCATAATTTGCATGCCCTGCAACTTATACGCACAAGTGACTTATTTGTGTTTTTCCCCAAATTTATAAACCACCATTTGGCTGAGATATTTTTCATTCATTCTGACTGAAAATATTGAACACTACCATTTTCAGCCACTAGATGGCACTCAAGTAGTAGGTGTGCCATTGTGTCATGTAATAGGTTAAAATGGCTATTAATGACACAATCAGCTTGCCATAACCAGCCACCTTCGTCCAGCTTGTCTGGCGTGACCGTCAAATCAGCTTCATTTCGCTGTGCCGCCCCAGCAAAATGCAGCTAATTTGATGACTGAAGTGCATTAATTAAGTAAAAGTTCAACTGAGACACACCTTTGCTATAATGTGGAACAAACAAATATGTGTTTTAGGTGTTTATCTTGTTAAATTTTGAAGAAATGTGCAGCACTCCTTTTTGGTTTCCTCCCACTGCGTGCTCCCGAAGCACCGAGGCAACGAGTACTTTTGAAATGCAGCTGATTTGACCATTAAAGTCCTTTTATTAAGTAAAAGTTCAACCGAGACACACCTTTACTATAATTTTGAGCAAACAAATGATTGGTTTTAGGTGGTTATCTTATTAAATTTCTTAGAAATGCACAGTCGTCTCTCAGTGCGTGCCCGCTTCCGCAAATCGGCGTTTGAAATGCAGTTGACCATCAAAGTGCATTTATTAAGGAAAATTTAGACTGAGACACACCTTTGCTATAATTTTGAGCAAACAATTAATTGTTTTTGTGTTAATCTTGTTAAATTCAAGTCCTCCTGTGCACGCTCCTGCAGCCACCATTGGGCAGCCAATCGATTTTTGGCACAACACCGGCCCACATTTCCAGGTTGTCAGTGGTGATGCATAATAGTTGCGACTGATATGACGAAGCGACTTATTTATGTTTTTCCCACTTTATTAGACATATTTGGAATGATGCGACTTATAGGGCAGTGTGACATGTACGGTGGAAGATACGGTATACGGCATAACAAGATTGGACTATGAAGTACTTGTCCAGCCAATACTGTCAAGGTAAAAAAAAAAAACAGCACGTGGTTGTTTGTGGGAAAAGGATACTATAGACAGGAATCAACTGTTGCTTCCCATCTTATATTTGGACCAAACTGTTTCAAACGTGAGCCAAAGAGCTCATCAGGTGAATCAGATCATCTTTTTACCTGATCTATTGGCAGCTCCACCTTCAGCTGGCGGTCTTCCTGAACCTCCGCCGCTCCCGCCGTCTCGCTCCTTTTGTTTTGTGCGTCGAACACGCTGCTTGCTGGGAAAAGTGATTAATCACAATTACTCTTTCTGCTGGCAGCCGCCCACTCATTCTTCTGCAATGCCCGTTTTTCTCACTCGCCGTTACCCCTCCATCCCTCACTGGCCTCTTGTCCTCTCCTTTTTCCTCTCCTGCTCAAACTCACGGGAGATCAATACTTGCTGTCAAGCCATTTATTTATTTAGAGTGGTCCCTCAGAAGAAAGGGCCACAGATAGCTGTCCTACTACAAATATTGCCATCCAGCGTGAATCTTCCACCCAGACTTAAATCCCGCCACAGACACGTTCTTGATTCATTTGCGGTATAGTTCATTCTGTTGCATTACACTGGTTTTCTCTTGTAAACAAATTCCTTTATGTCAGGGTGCTGCTAAATCTGATGCAGGGGAATGTGAATAATGAAACACACTATTGAGCTTGAATCTATCCCCTTAAGTGTTTTATTTAAATTATAAATAAACCATGTAGGTCAGATTAATCAGTGTTAAGGCTAACTGCAGTCACATGAAAAGCAAGAAAGACTGAGAAAAAATGTAATTGTGTGTCTAGTTTGTATGTTTAGCTCAAAGCTTGTTTATTATTGTTGTTGTTGTTTTTTTGCTTAACATTATTTTAAATGTATTTCTAGATGAATTAAAAGGCAAATTTATAATAAAAATAAACCAAATGATGCTTGTGAATATTATTAAAGGTTCTAAGGGGCTGTGGGAGGGTTAGATTAACAGAACATATTGAATTTACTTTAAAAATGCCTGTGAAGTTTGGTTGTAAAGTGTGTGGGGGGGGATATAAACATATTATAAAGGAATAATGGTGGACTGGTACTACCATTGTGCCAGAGGGTTAATAGACCATTATCCTGTCAGAAGATTTTGATATTGAGGTTGTGTTAGATTTTAAATAACAATTAGCCCATTTTGTAGTCATGGTCCCCTGGACAGACATGTGGGGTGCTAGGTTAACTTTTAAGGGCTGTGCAGTTGCAGTAAAGCCAAAGTGAGCACATCCTCAGCACAAAGTCATAATGGTTCCCAATAAAAATTGGGTTTTGCCAGAGATATCCCTCATCTCCAATCAAGTTTGTTGCATCCATGGACAGGATCTTAAAGCATAGACATAGAGAAGAGAAAATTCATTCAACCTTTATTTAGACAGGTTAATCCCATTAAGCCTTGGGGACTCATTTACAAGAGAGACCTAAAAATGTGGTTTGAGGACATCGGAGTCTCGTCTCTGCTTTTTTATACACTACGTGGTTTTGTTGGCATCTTCAGGCCATGACCTTCTGTGTGTGCTGGTGGGGTTTTCAGCTGAGTGTGAAGCAGCTGGGACGACCGTCCGCCCCGTTAAGTGCAAAGCCATAGTTCTCAACCGGAAAAAAAGGTGGACTACTCCCTTTGGGTCAGGGATGAGTTTCTGCCTCAAGCGGAGGCGTTCAAGTTCAAAAGAGTTTTGTTGGTGAAATATGGTAGAATCAGGTGGGAGATGCATCAACAAATAGGGACCTCATCTGCAGTACTGAGGGCATTGCTCCAGTCTGTTGTGATGAAGGAAGATCTGAGTGGAAAGACAAATTCCTGAGTTTATAGATAGACGTTCCAGCCCTCATGCAGTATGGATCAAGCCTGAAAGAACAAGATCCCAGACACAAGTTGCTGAAAGAAGCTTCCTTGGTGGAGATAGGATGAGGTGCTCTACCATCCAGGAAAACTCAGAGTAAAGTCACGGTTGCTCAGCATCCAAAGGAGTCAGATGAGGTGAGAAATTTGATAAAGATGCCTCCTGGGCACCTTTGCCAGATGTTTTCCAGGCACATTCCACTGGAAGAAGACCCCCAGGGTAGTCCAAGAACTCGGTGGATGGAACATGTCCTCTTTGGCATGAGAATGACTTAGGATAACCTAAAAAGAGTGTTGATGAAGAGCGAGATGTCTTCTTGTGGACCTGTTGCCTCCATAAACAAACCACACAGACAGTGGCTGAAAATAGATGGGCAGACAAATCCCACTAATGGTTTTATTGAACATTTGGACCTGCCCTCAGAATCAAGTTGAAAAACTTTTTATTTATTTGTTTATTTATTTATTTATTTATTTTCACCAATTCATCTCCTTGTATACTCCATGATTCATGCTGGTCTTGACCTCAAACTTTGCCTTCTAACACTGGTTAACATACTTTATTCTATTTTTTTGCAATCCATGACTGCTTTGATACATTTAGTGTCTCAAGGACAATAAAGCTGACACACCGCAGGACCGAACCATCACTATACTTACAAAGTGAAACAGTTTTCTTCCGATCCAATTATCCAAGAAAAACGTAGCTTGGCTATTACAATTTTACAAACATATTCCTCCTGGAAAGATGCTTTCGAAAGACGTTTCGAAAAAGTTAAATCATTTTTCTAAAGTGAAAAAGATGGTTGTAGAGTATAAACTTTTCCCTTTTCAGTAGAAGCTGTAGCTGAAAGTGGTTTTTAAGATGATAAAAGAACTCTACATAAAGAAACAATAATCATCTGAAGCAATGCTGTAAAAAAAAGTGAGGGTCAGAATTCCCCAACAATAATAAAGTCATACTAAATGTGATTCTACAGAGGATTTATCCACAAAGTAGACGTCATGTTTATATATATTTACTGTAACTGCTTTAATTTGCCTTAGGTTTAACGAAATGAAAAGCAGTGTGTAGTTTGTCAAATGCTGCAACTGATCCAATCTTCCAAATATTAAAACGAGTCGCGACATGCAAATCCCTGAATTCTAAAAACGCATTTGTTTCTTACTATAATTGCGCACAGCTGAAACATTTGCATAACCAGAAACAGAGAATGAAATACATCATCAGCTTATCTTTTGGATTCCGACATAACGAGAAAATGAAAGCATCTCATGTCAAACTTTGTAGTTAACAAGCTTTCTGCATTCTAACTGAACAAAATGGGCTGATTGAGTTCATCTATGATTTAAGCCCCCCGATAGCATTTGAAGTCTTGCTCTGTTTAATATTCACAGAAAATGTGAGGTTACTTTCAAAGAGCACTGAGTAGTCTTCTGCGTGGCCTCAACAGAGCAGGTTGAGAATCAAAAGAAAGCTGCTTCACCTGCCAAATGTTGAGATTTTCTGCATTCCCAACACACATTATACTGGTATCGCTACACATACATGAGGTGGTGTACACATATTCCTTCGTGTGAGCCAAAATGAAACCCTGGACATAAATTTGCAATCAAAAGCCCTATTATCGTACTGGAAGTGTTGAAGGAGCAAACACTGAGGACAGGACAGACCTGCAGGAAAAAAGTGAGGGATACACACTGCAAGTGCTTACCCCCTGCTGTGAAGAGTGGTGTGGTTTTGGACGCCTGCCTTTGCTGTTCAAGTTTCTCTGTCTTGGTTTTGTGTTCTTTCTTCTGGCCCCTGGCTGTATGCTCAGGGTCCTCTTCAAAATCGCCCTAAACACCCAACATACAGACAAAAAGGAGCAGAAAACAAGCCTTTGGTAACACTTTACAATAAGATACACAAAATTCGCTTAGCTACTAGGGAACACCTCAGGAACGAATCAGGAGCTGATGGGTAATTAACCAGTACTTACTGGGGAACACATAGCCAAGCCTTATTAGGGGACTACAGGTTTGTTACAACATAAACAGAGGAGAAATTCTCCATATTGCTTCTGAATAAACCCTGACTCAGTGAAGTCACAGCTCGTAATTGTCAAAAACCTGTTTCCTAGTGATTACTGGTTTTATTGGATGTTCTCTTTTGTAAACCTATTTCTTAACCATTAGCTCCTGATTCATTTCTCTTTGGTTTCCTTGCTAACTACCCATTAGTTCTTGATTAGTTCCTCTTCATTTACAAGGTAACTAACCAGTAGTCCCCTATTAAGGCTTGGTACTGGTTAACTACCCATTGGCTCCTGATTCGTTCTTGAGCCGTTCCCTTGTAGTTAAGCAAATTTTGTGTAAATTATTGTTAAGTGTTACCAGCCCTTTTTATTTTCCTTTTTTTTTGTTGTTGTTGCAGATTTTAAGTCAACCTTTTGCTTTCTAAAGAAAATATATATATACAAGAAACTTATTTAACCTCTAATTTAAATGTTTTATAATTGATCTCAATTTTTCATGAGCTGATAGGTTTTGTAGTTCCCCCATGACTTCTACTGCATTGAATCCATCTGGTTCCAAGACATTGCATGCACAACCTATCAATCACCGGGGAGCGTGGCAAACTAATCATTTATTGATGAAACGGGGGGGCAGCCATGAATTTCTAACTGCATTTGTCTTATTTATCAAGCCAGATCAAACAAAAAAAAATCCAAACAAGCTTAAAGGAAAAGGAAGGGAGTTGCAGGGAATAAGTTATTTTTCAGCTGTAGACAGAAGAAGGTTATTGATAGAGGGGGCGAAGGAAAAAAATGGTTTAGGAGTCGGCTGCGCAGTGGGGGAGCAAAGGAGTGAAGGAGGAATCAAACTAAAAGAAGGAGAGAGCAGTGGGGAGAGTTCGGAATGATGTTCAAACAGCAGGTTACACATCTGAATTAATGCTTCCACAAAAGGCAATTTTCTCCTCGCAGGCTCCTCATCCCCTCTGTAGGTAGCAAGGTGAAGTATGTCTCCCTTACAGAGAACGAGGAACACAGACGGAGAGCGTGAGCAAACTCTTGTTTCTTTTCAGCATCAGCGTTCTTTACTGCAGGGTCCCTGGGCAGGCTCGGGGGATAGTGTAGTGATCGCAGGCTTCCACCAGAATACACTCCTGGCAGTGGTGTTTGCAAGCTCACTAGCATGGCACCAGGGGAATCGCAAAGAGTTGTTTCTTCACTTGTTTGCCTTCTTTAATTCAAAGGCGACGTCTGTTGTTGTTCTGAATTTTTACAGCCGTTAGTGAGAAGCGGAGCCACAAAACAAAGACTGAAGTTTGCTTGGCGTTGTGCGTTCAGCAAAAGGGGAGTTGAAGCTGAGTTCACGCGCTCGCGCTGCCGTGTCCGCAGCCGCAGCAGATCAAAGATGGGGCGTCGCGGTGGCACTGTCGCAGCCGTGGGCTGTTCGGTTTTGTAACCTCAGCTCATCTGTGGCGGATGCGCGGTATGTCACGATAAAGCCCCAAATCGAAATGCGGCCGGCCAATCAAATATTGAACAGCTTGCTTTGCTTGTTGACAGGCTGGTGGTGAGATGTAAACAGATCAAATTTAAATCAGCAACATTAAATCAAGACAGCCTCACTCGGGGAGAGCGCTGAGGAGGGCGCCGTGGGTTGGGGGTGGGAGCCCCGCAGAGCTGGGAAAGTATAAGTAGATGCACAAGTGGAAAAGCAGCAGTGGAAAAGCTGAGGTCATCCAGCCTCTCCTTCTACATTACATATCTGCAGCACGGTGTCCTGTAGGAGCAGAACATGGTGTATCAGGAGGCCCCGGACAGAGAGTTAGAACAGAAAGTAATCTGTGGCCCTCTCAAGTAGCAGAGAACAAGAGTCAACAAGAGGACACTGTGATATGATAGTCAGGGGATAAAGGGGGTCCCAAGGAATTGGGACTGACCAGCCTCCAGCCATGGTGACAATGGTATCAGTGGGAGCCCCTCCCAGGGCTGGTCTACAGTCAGTAGACATGCTGGCAGCAGGGAGGAGGTAGTTTTCCTCAGGGCATTGCTGCTTCCCCTAACCAGTGAGATCATACATGAAGAGCTGAGAAATGGGAAGAAGCATCAAAACACTGCCTGAAAGTGAAAGTATGTTCTTAAAACAGCAGTTCAGTTTGTTTTAACGAGATTATTTGTGCGAAATAAACGTTAGCCACTTTTCCCTATTTGTATTTTGCATTGTAGAGTGGACAGCTGTGGCTGAATGGTTAGAGCAGTTGTCCTCCAATGCAAGAGTTGGGGGTTGGATTCCACCAGCAGTCACATGCTGACGTGTCCCTGGGCAAGACACTGAATCCCTCATTGCCTCCGATGTGTGTCCCATTGGTGTTTGAATGTGATAAAAACACTGATTAGTCTCTACAGATCCAGGCTGGTTTTGTAGCGATCTAGTAGAGTGCTGTGTGAATGGGTAAATGAGGGCCCAGGTTGTAGCGTAAAGCGCTTTGAGCATCTTGATAAGATAGAAATGTGCTATATAAGTGCAGTCCATACCATTTTCCATACTGAGGTACTTAAATGTTTCAACTTAATGATGTCTACATGTAAGTCAGCATTTATTTTATTTCATTTTTCCTCCAAGGAGACCATTGTGTGCTGGTGAGTTTCTGAAACCAGATGCCCCTCATCAGTGCAGAGACGGTCCACTGCTGGTGCAAACGGGGCAGGACAGATACCGCTCCCATACAGCAAGAGCTGCACGAGCAAGGTTACATTTTACACAGCCTCGGTGGGCATGTTTAAAGGATATCTTTACAGGCGTTTCAAGCCAGACTGCTGTTGTTTTGTGAGGTCAAACTGAAATTAACGATGGACGTGACCCTATAAACGCATGTGCAATCACTAAGCCGCACAGCCGACAGATCAAGAAAGAAGGAGTCATTTTTGTCACATGCTTTTTTTTTTTTTACCCTCATGGAAGAGTCTCATTAACTGGTCAGCTCATGTTTACAGATTCATGAGGGATCAGACACAGGCAAGAGGAGTCAAATACAGCAGCAGCACATCCTGAGAGAGTGTTGCTCTGATGAGGCGGTGGATGGAAAACACAGCCAGTCTCTGTCTCCACCTTATGGTATTAAGTGAAACGACAAAAGATGTGGATCTCTTTATGAATGAGTTAAATTTAGCTTAATGAAAATGTTATTGTTTCTCACTTCATTGAATGTCATGGTGAAGAGAACTTAGAAAGGCATCTGCATTTCATGACATTCTAACGTGCTGCTCATCACTATTCATATTTCTGGACATCAAGCTTGTCAACCAAATGTTCGGCTTGTGATGAGGTGAAGGGTATTTTTCTCTATCTAGGAGAATTGGCACCTGCAACAGCACCGCCATCTTTCATGGTTAGAAAAATCAGACGTCAGACATCTCTCACACGGGGGCTGTATCTTCCTGAACCTGCTGACAGAGCATGTTCTCATCTTCACCGGCTGATTTGGTGTTCATCTCAAGCCTACTGCAGTGCAATTCTCATATGGATTCAAAGCATATCACTGTACTTAATCTCAATACAAATAATCCTGGTACTGGTTTGAATGAGAGTTTTTTTTTCTTTTGCCAGTAAAAGTACACCATCGTCTGCGAGGCTCGCTGCACTTGATCAAGTGGACCAGTCTGTCTCTGTGGGGATCACCCATCAAAGTGGAAGGCATTGGTAACTCAATGCCTCTTGCAGACAGTGATTGATGACTGTGCTGTCTCATAACGAATTGTGCCCCCACAACAAGTCTCACACAAGTGGGAAATGTTAATTGAAATGCTGTGCGTGCAAAAAAAAACAGTGATTCTACTAAAGTGTTGCAACAATGAACCCCAGGGAACGTGAGGGAAAATGTAACAATTCCAGGTGTTATGAGATAAGGAATAACCTGATTGTAAACTACACCCAAGACAAAATTACTCACTGTGTCCTTCTCTTTATCAGCTATGTCGTGGTCACTGGAAAAAAATACATGAAATTTTTTTTTATTATTTTTACAATAATTTTATAAGCCAGTGTTTTTTTTTAATATATAGTATGTATTGGGACAATTCATTTTGCTGACATAAGACAGCATGTCTCCTACCTTTCAGCTGTGCGCTCTTTGATTATATCCCTGCAGGGGACTGATCGGTCGTATGGGAGAGGTTTGAACTTTTCGGCACCAACTGCAACGTAATGCTGGTTGTTCTCCAGATCGGTGGAGCCACAAACAGGCTGTCCATCTAATTTGCACAGCCTGAACAGTGAAACAAATAAAAAATCATCTTCACAGGAGTGTTTTTAGGAACTGTGGATAGATTCCACTCAGAAATATTCAAGGATTCAAGGTTCTTTATTTATTGTTCACACCACATGTGGTACATGTGGTGGAACGAAATTGTGTACACAGGGTCCCAGTTACATCCAACAAAATTATAAAATGTAAAAGAAAAACAGTAATAAGATCGAAGATATGAACTAAAAAAAAGGTTAACTTAAAGCACTAGTAGCATAAAAAAATCAATGCACCAAACAGCAGCACGAACATGAGTCTGTGTGAGCAGATGAGCAGGCATGAACACAGCAACATGAAACAGATCAGTAGCAACATCATGCGATTTTTCGCATTGATCAGATATTCATGATTCTAATGGCCACAGGGTAGAAGCTGTTCCTCAGTCTAGTGGTTCTACAATTAATGCTCCTTAAACTCCTTCCTGAAGGGAGTGGGGTAAAAAGTGTGTGCTGGGTGAGTGGGGTCCTTCATGATGCAACCCAGCCCAACCTACCAAAATACTCAGTAATAAGAATAATCCTTTCTTTTTTTTCATTCCAAGCTAAATTTATCTTAAGCTGAATTGACTTTAAAGTATTCATAAATCACATTTTTCTCACTTGCATAAAACAGAAATTGATGCTCAATAAACATTTTTCACTTGACATTATGACACACTGCAAAGGTTCATCATCAAAACACACACAAAACAAAAATAAAAGTAGTAAAAACAAAAACTTTAATTGATACACATTTCATTTATGTGTTTCTGTGCTTTTAACATTCAGTCATTATCTTTATCCACTTCTGCTTTTTTTGGGGTTATGGGGGTCACTGGTGTCCATATCCAGAGTCACTGTTCGAGAGGACAGGTCTCCAGTCCATCACAGGGACACAGAGACAAACAAGACAAAACAACCATTCTCTCTCTCACTCACACCTAAGAACAATTTAGAGTTACCAATCAGCCTAACATGCATGTTTTTGCTGCGGGAGGAAACCGGAGTACCTGGAGAAAACCCATGCATGCAAACTCCACCCAGAAAGGCCCCAGATGGGACTCGATCCGGCGGCTTTCTCCCTGAGATGTGGCAGCTGTGCCACCGTGCCGCCCGTGCCTTTAACATTTATGCGGAAATTACCTGAAAACCGCACCGGTGCGAAGACCCACTTTCTCCGTCACCATGGCTAAAACGTTTTCCCAGCTTTTCAGGGTGTGCTTTGGGATCCGAATCCGAGCTGGAGCAACCAGTAGCTTTCAATTTGTAAAGACGCTACGGAACAAGTCGTAAAAGACAGAAATAATTAAAATACAGAGTTAAATCCACTACGACAGAGAGCACTGTTCATTTTTGTTGGAATTCAGTTTTGGATCAATACTGACTGTATTGTGCAAGTTCCATCAATAACTTTCCTCCAGCGAGCTGAAGCTACTATTCTGCTGTGAGCAACAGGTTGTATCTAAAAAAATCAAGATGAAAAGAAGACGTTTTTAGTGGTGTTCATTGTCACTTGTTGAGGAAGGCAAAGCAAATTTTGTTCCTGATAGGGTTGACTCTAAACCAAAAGTGACTTCCTGAATGCAAGTGTTGAAATAGATGTCGCAACAAGCAACCAAATCTATGTGGTCAAATCAAACAGTGTAAAAAAAAATACATTTGGATCACGGCAAAATCAAACTTTGAAAACTAAACTTAGAAAAAAAAAAAATCTAAGTACTGTATAGTCTCATGTAATTGGAGAGCACATAAAGGAAAAAAACAACTTTTTCTACTCTGATCACAAGTTTCAAACCTGTTCTTACCTGTTTATTTCTCATATTCAGTGGCTTTGTGGTGGTTATTCCATAATAGCTAAAAGAGATTCAAAATAAACGGTGACTCAGACCAGGTCTCATGTACGACACATGATCTAAACACCTACAGAAGAGAATGTGAAAATACATGGAAGCGCAGTAAGGCTGTCTCAATAGGCTACTTTCACACGTTGCAATAAATTTAGTGATAGGCAAATGATGCCGAGGCTTCAGACATCATCGTTGCTTCATTTCACTCTTCATTGGCTCAGAAAGTTTCAGTGCGGCCAGAGTCAGTCACAGTTTTACAGGTTTGAATTGTATGGTGTCACACAAGCTGTTTAAGATGCATCAATATTCTGAAAAAAAAAGTTGGGTAGTGAGGAGATAGATTTTTAGAAAGTGACCTTGTTTGGCAGTTTTCAGCAAACAGTGTTCACTGGTTCGGGATCAGGTGAATCTTACTCAAAGAAATGAGGTATAGTGTTTTCTAGGACCTTCATTTTATGATGTAACAATTGAATTGTACAGTATCTGTCTTTTTTTTAAATGGGTCACACAATTATAATTATTTGTTGGCGATGGCTTTGCATACAGGAGTTGTCTTTCAGCAATGACATCGTCCAAGCTGAGACACACACGTATACACACACACACATGTATACACAAACACACACACACACACACACATATATACAGGCAGTCCTCGGGTTACGGATCATCCGACTTACGGAAATACGGACTTACGTTCAACCCCCGTTGAAAACAATGAAGTCCACTTACGGTCTAAATGCGTCTTTACGTCATTACGCACGCACTTTTATAATGTGTTTATATGTGTTTATAGATGAATGTG
>JARVGS010000866.1:0-10598 GCA_031762315.1 Hypsolebias antenori | reverse complement strand
CCATGTGGCCGGCGCTCCGAGTTATGGCAAAATCGAGGTACGAACGGTCCTTAGGTCCGGAACCCGTTCGTAAGTCGAGGACTGCCTGTAACTGGCTGATACATTTAATGTTTTCCAAATCCCTTCACATTCGGCATTAAAAACTTCAAATTCATGGGATTTAAAATTAAAATCTTTTAAATCTAACCTTAATAACATTATTATCAGTAATTTGCAAAAACATATCCTTGCAGGTAACAGGATAAGAAAAGCAATTTATTACAAGGTCAAAAAAAAAAATAAGGACTTCATGTATAAAATGTAGCATCAAGTTAACAGATAATGCAGAAAGGTCCAAGGAAAAAACGACTGATTAGAAGAATGTAGATAATTTTAGATTAATGTCTGCAAGGGGAAAAGAATGGGTATTAAACCAAAATCAGAAAAAAATATTTAAATACATGAATAGATCCATAGCTGAAACAGCTCAACGGCGTGCTGCAATAACTCAGACTGACAGGGAAGGAAAAGTTGATGAACGACTTGATGTCGACAGCTTAACAGGTTCTACTGATGGAAGAGACAAGGAGGCAGAGATCCATAAAATCTATTCTTAACTAGATTCTGTGAACACTTTATCTTCTCAGGAAGAAGGAAGGATGACACGTAAAGAAAACCATCTTTGTAATGTTTTATATTTCTCCATTCATTTCGTCTGTGCAAGACATTTTCTGCACTATTTTAATATCCAAATGTATTTTTTCCTGGCTAAAACAGAAAATAGAAAACGTGACAATGAAAACAGAGACTGAGTCACCAATCACAGAGTCTCTCAGCTCCTCGCTGCCGATATGCATCACAATCCTCTCTTTCCATCACCACAAACATCCCTAATGGCTTTCCTATTGCTCAGCAAGCCAATACTGCATGGGTGAATCTGGATTTTACATTTGGTGAATAAAACACCCCTTCATCAGGTTCATTTGCTGAAAATCTTTGAATAAAATTTACCTGCGACCATAAGACTGAACAAACAGCTGCTTCAGTAAAAAGTAAAAACACTGTTGGGAAATAATAAACAGGCAAACGTAATAGCTTCACTGTGTCCTCGAGTGCTGAGGTGAGGAAAAGTCACAGCAACAAGTAAATGATGACATTCAAACAGTGCTTGTGTTTAAATTCTCCCTGTTGGGAAAATATAACGTGTAATAAGGCCCCAATTTCCTTAATTTTGGGAGATTGGAGATCGGCCGATACTTAGAGAAACCAATATCACTTTTTTTGTAGTTTTAACACCAATTGTCTAAACTTAATTTATATTTCAGAGCACTACCTCATGGCCAGTTAAAACTAGTATGTACTTTTTCTAGGATATTGTTCAAGGTTATGTTTTTCAATAACATAAGATCGGAAAATTGAAGGTGCATTGTGACCTTTTTTTTTTTAATTCAACCTTTATTCAAACAGATAAATCATATTGAGCCTCTGAGACTCATTTACAAGTGAGGCCTGTTTGGACAGACAATAAAAAGTGGTGAAAAATGACACAGGGTTTGGAGATTTTTAAAAAATCCTTACATGGATGACACAAGGGTGGTGAGCATGTCCAGAGACCACACACAGAGGCACTGCAGAGTTCAAATAAAATCACTCAGTTCAAATAGTTCCCTCTGGAGAGTATACTCTCGGGAAGTGTTATGGGTGGTCTAGAACGAATCCAGAGAGTCCTGAAATTGTGACAGAATGTTTATTCACTGGACCCCTCTAAATGATCTGTAGAATTCCTCGGTAGGAGAAGAGGGAGGGGCAGAGCATCAGGTTTAGAAAACTTCTCAAATTAAGGCCAGTAAGGGAGCCAAATTCAGATAAACATAGTTGTTTTGGGAACAGGCAGAACTTAATGACATCTACCTTGAGTCTGTGTCGGTCCGCTCAGTTCTGAAACGTCCAAATTAAAAAGCCACCCCAATGGTCTGTGCCTGTGAGTAATCCCTGAGATCTAATCCTTCTTGCCAAAAGCATTCGAGCCTGGGTGATCGAGGCATGAACCAAACCATCATATAAGGCAAGCAGCCTGACAGAGTCCAAATTTGCTGCCGATGACTTCCTTGATTATAGATAAACCAGGAACCAGTCGAATCCAAAAAGCAGGAAACCAGTTATCATAAATCCAATGCATCCTTAAAATCCACGAATGACAGCAGAGCTAGACACATCATCAAGTCTTCCAAGTCGATAAGCTGCATGAGTGCCAACAGGGCAAACTGGCTCGCCTAAAGCCGGTCTTCTCTTCGAAGGAATGTTTTCAGTTGCATTGAGGGACCAACTGACCAAATCCATTGCAGAATTAAGATTCAGAAGATTTGTAGAAGAGAGGCTCTAAAGTAGTTTCACAGACAGGACAGAGCAAAGCAAAGCGGAGGGGGAGAGGAAGAGAAAGGCGTGCGCCCTTGACAAGAGCAAGTGTTGAATATGTTGTTATGTTTGGTCACTATAGACTAACAGTCCTGACAAGGAAGGTGTTTAATTAGACAAGGTCTTAAAAAAGGTAGCAAAAACCTGGTAATATCCATCCTCTGATTAGAAGGTAACCTAATTTCCTCCATGAGCATAGATTTGCTTTTCCTTCTTTTTGTAATAGATTATATTTTGAGAACCTATCATGTCCTAGCATCACATGACAACTAAAATCAAGAAAGGTTAAACTGGTAAATCCATTCAAATATCTCATGGGAATATATTTTAATGCACACATTGTCAAGGTTAAACCTAACTCGATCAACATTCTTCTAAAATACAATTTTAACAAAACGTACTTCTTATTACAAGAAAGCCACACTATTTTGCTTTCCTCCTCTACTGTGGGTCCTTTATCTACACTAAAAAAAAAAAAAAACCCTCTCTCTGTTCATTACAAATCTTCACAGTAGAACTCCACAGCTATGAGAAGTTCAGCTCAGTGATTCGACACAGGGAAGCCCGAGAGAAGCCAAATGAAAACCATTAAACATATTATGACTTTCTGCAGGGTGAAGAGACGGCTGACGTGACAACCAGAATGTTCATCTACCAACAGAGTTGAGCAAGGCAGCAGGTTTATGTGTTACACAGAATGGTGAAATTAGTATAAGCTCATGTTCAACTCATGGACAGAGAAAGTTGAATCATCTTGTGATTAGGCCTGTCATGATCATTTTTGCTGGGTTATTAATTGTCTCAAAAATTATTGCAATAAACAATAATATTGTTTGAAATTTAGCGATAATTAGTAATTACTGTCAAATTTAAGAAGACGGTTAATTTGTTTGGATTGTAATACCATTTTTGACCACAAGATGGCAGTATAAGACAGAACCGAAGGATTGATAGTGAGGGAGCGAGCAGCATGTCTCTTTAAGAAAAATGGGTAGGAGGCCCCTTGACGTGACAGGTCTCTCCTTCCTTTTTGTCGGTTCTCAAAATGGCGGACGCTCAGTGTGGTTTGAGCTCTTTAGCATAGCATTGTTTCACACAAAGCTTTTAATTAAAAAAAAAAAATCAGTAAACAAGTTCTCAGCTTCTTTTTGCAGAGAACAGCAACTTTTTACATGAAGGCACAGGTTTCAACCGTGAATTTTGGAGCTTCGACAAGACCGTGTTTTTTCCCCCCTGAGCTCGGCCTGTTAGCTTAGCTCGTAGCTTAGCCGCTTTTAACAATCCAAAGACGCAATTTTGGATGGTAAACAGATTTTAAAGAGAAAAGCGAAAGGGAGGGGTCAGTGAAGAATACTGGAGTTGAGCTTTTTTTTCATCCAGTGTCTTCAGTAGAAAGAGAGAGACACGAAGAAACGATAAAGCCGATAAATGAGGCTAATAATTTTCATTTATCATGCGATTAATTGATTTATTGTTTAACGGGACAGGCCTAATCTCGGCATTACCAATTTTATTTGAGCATCAACCGCAACGACTTCTACTACGGTCACAGCACCAAAATAAGAAGCATTGCATAAAAGTAGCATTGATCTGTAGTGAAGAATTTATTTAAATTATTTTAGTTCTACAATGTTAATGCCCAACCCAAGAGGGGAGAAGCCTCCTGCTTTTAAACAAGTATTTTGTTGTGGCCACTGCAAGCCTTAAAGAGGAGGGTGAAATGTTCAATTGGTGCAATTTGCAACGTAGACTTCTACATGTCACAGCATCCTGCACACTTGACTTCACACACTGAGCTTTCTCTCCAACTGTAGCCTGCAGCCAGAATCCCCCTGGTCCGACAATTTTACACAGACCCTTTAAAATAAAAGGCAAGAGCGTCAAAACTTTTACTAATTTATCATTAAAAACTCAGTGATCTCTTTAGGTCACAGTGTGAGCCTTTTAGGTGAAGTTAAAGCAAACTGCAGCACTGATCCCTTTTCGCTGCACAGCTTCAGCCTCTTTACAACATGTTCCCCTCACATTCAAACTGTGCTGAGAGTTTAGCTTTTAGCTTTAATCCTGATGGTCTTCAGGTGATTTTTTTTATAGCTAAACTATTTTACATTAATGACAATAATAAAGTTGTTTTCTGCATCTCATTTCAAGAAGTTTCCTTTACATTTTTTTTTGCCAAAGAATGATGAATTTGTAAGAATAATAAATTACCAAGTGACAATGTTTTATATTTACAGCTCAAGCAAAACCATTCATTGATACGTAGGTCTATTATTGCTAACGTGCATATTATTTCCCCTTTTTCTTAAACTATCCTTATACCCATAGGTGTAAGGCAAGTGGTAACTGTAACTGGTCATGCCTGAGCTGATGCTGGAGAGTTTTAAAACCAATCACTTGAAACCTGCAGTTTCCTCTCGTCTCCGCTCCGAGTGAAGCTCAAACACAGTATGACCTACTTCTTCTTTTGCTCAATATTACATCTGCCAACTCTGAAACAAAAATAAGCAATATAAAATAGATTGCAACGACCATCAAGGGAGAAGGAGAAAAACAACACAGTGCTGACAAAAAAATAAAAAAATCATGGAGATGGAACCAGAAATGAGGACATCAAATCACATTCACTGACTAAACCTCTGTAAGATGGAAGAGTTCAAGAAACTTACAGAATCATCTGAAGGCTGACATAACTGAGCCTATCGTTCATAAATAAATGTAAACTGCAGGGACTGTGTCAGAAGCTACAGTTGGAAAAACTAATGATTGATAATAATTTTCAGTTTATTTATATGGTGTCAAGTCACAATAGAAGTCATATCAGGGCACTGAACAGAAACATGCACATAAATAAACAGTTAATAACATTAATTATCTGAGGAGCAGACTGCTTTGAGTCCACCTTTATCACAGAACTCTCATCTTAGACAAGCATGAAGGCGACAGTGGAAAGAAAAAACTCCCTCATGAGGAAGAAACCTTTAGCAGAACCAGGCTCAGGACATTTAACCATCTGCTTTGACCGGCTGGATTTGAGAGGAATAGATACACAATGGCAGGTTGAGAATCACATGTTAAGATAGAAATAGTAATGAAAACTTTTCGATTTTAACAATTAATTTAAGGAAATTAGATCAATTTGTCTTCCAGTAGTTTAAGCCTATAGCAGCATAACAAGCCAACCCTAGTTGACAATGTGTCAGCCTCACAGACAGAAACTGGAAGTTATTGGTTCCACAAGAGAGGAGCTTGATAATTGAAAGATCTTCCTCCCATTCTACTTTTGGAAACTCTAGGAACCATGAGTAAGCCTGCAGTCTGAGAGCAAAGTGCGCTGTTAGGAAAATATGGAACAATAAGCTCTCGGATATAAGATGGAGCTAGGTTGTTCAGGGCTTTGTAGGTTAGAAGTAAGATTTTGAATTCAATTCTTTGACAGGGAGCCAATGGAGAGAGGCTAAAACTGGAGAGATATGATCTCTCCTACCAACTCCAGTTAAGACTCTGGCAGCAGCATATTGGATCAAATGAAGACTTTTTTAAAGTAATATTGGCTATCCAGATAACAAACCATTGCAATAGTCCAGTCTAGATGGGAAAAATGCATGAACCAGATTTTCTGCATCATTTTTAGATAAGATGTTTCTAAAGTTAGAGATATTACGCAGGTGGAAGAAGGTGGTTCTGGTAACATTAAGACATGTCCTGATCAAAAATAAAGATTTTTAACATTAGAGCTGGAGGCCAGTTTAATACCATCTAAGGCGGGCGAAAAACTGAAAAATGTATTCCTAAGATGCTCAGGTCCAAAAACCAAAACTTCAGTCTTGTCTGAATTTAAAAGCAGAAAATTAAGAGTCATCCAGGTTTTTATGTCTTTAAGATATGCTTGTAGTTTAAGTAGCTGATTGGATTCATTGGGTTTCATGGACAAACATAACTGTGTATCATCAGCATAACAATGAAAATGTATCCCATGCAGTTTAATAACTTTACCTAATGGAAATATACAGGTAATGACTAAAGAATGTTGGTCCAAGCACTGAACCCTGAGGAACTCCATGACAAACTAAACAACTAACTAAAATAACTCTGTAACGAAATGTTAGTGTTGCCTAAATACACCAGATCTACACAGAAGCAGGAGAACATTGCATAGCAAGACTGGCCCATCAGTTCAGAGATGATTTCACTAATTGTAGCTGAAAATTTGTTTATCATTTTTAAAGCAATGTTTTGTTGCAGTGAAAGTAGATTGACATGAACTGAATTAGCAGACACAGTGAGAGACTGATGGCTCTTTGAACCAGCTTTAATGGCGTCATTGATGGAGCTTTAAATTATACAGTATTCTCTACTCGTCTTTTTAAAGTATCTGGCATCTTGGAGACAGCACATTGAGACGAGACGCTAATGTAAAAGGGATTTGTGCTCTTCCTTCCGGGTGGTCGGTTAAGTGTGGATTGCCTTTTTCATTCGCATGTCCATCCGAGTTCTCTAATGGACTCTGGGTGACATGAAGAGCATGCCTGACAAAAGTTCAAATTCATTAATCACAACCTGCCACTTGGCGCTGCAACCTCTACCACCTCACTTCCTGTCGTACCTGCTCCCTCAGATTCATAGAACTCAGCCAAGATGGTTTTCCTTTTAATCTCTGCCTTAAAGATGCGTGCTCATGCAGGTTTTTCCAACTAATGTGCCTGCTTATGATGAAGTCATGTGACAAGTCTTAAAATGCAACTTGTCATGAATAATTAACTAAATGTAAATATTTCATCTCAAAATGATCAAATTGTTTTTCACTAAATTGATTTTATCATTAAGATATGAAGAGCCAACAGCTAATCTGTTAATCTGTTGGGCCAAAAACCAAAATGGAGTTCCAGTCCAAGCTCAAATGTTCATATAAATGTTATCTTTTGTCAATTTGCAAAAGCAAAAGCATGACTTATAGGGTCCATCTTAGATTTGTCAGCCTGATCTAATGTGGCAATTACTTTTATGCAGAAAGGCAAAATAAAATCAATTTACAGTAAATCCTTAGATTTAACCTTTGAAAATATAATTACAGGGACTGGAATAGCCAAAAACAACTTTGCAATGCAGCCATTTGTACTCTAAAAATGAATTCACGGATTAATGGATCTGCTGCAGCGGGTTGAAATGAATTAGATGTATAAATTTAAAAATAATTGTGTTTATTTGATTTGTTCATTTAGCCTCAGAGTGATTTATTGATGTTTAGTTCCAGCATGGAGCACTTTATCAGGAGCATATTTAATATTTTGGTTCAGGACTATCACATCCCAGTCTGAGGCCGCTGTAAATAAGATGTGCTGCCTCATATCTGGTTTGTTTGAATACAAAAAATAAAAATAAAAAATGACTCAACAGGTGTCCCAGCATTGGACTGAAGCAGCTCCGTGGGAGCATTAGCACATTAATGGCTGCAGGTGCACTTATTGACAGCTGAGCTGCACCTCCTGCTCAAATATTAACACTTTTCCTATTATACTCACTGCTGTCGCTCTCACTCTCCCTTTCCTCTCCTAATTGTGTCTAAATATGAGGGGAGCGTGTGTGTACGTGTGTCTGCATTTTCTTTGTGCAATCACGGTCCTTTGATGTGCAATCCTTTGTAATTTTTTGCCAAATTTGACTAGCGAGTTAGGAAATCGTACTACGTCTCATTACAGCCCAGAAAAAGCTTGCATCATTGTTCCACTAACAAAACAGCATGTTAATCTGGCTACACAACGAGTATCTGGGAGATTAATTAAGAATAAAACAGATTTGGCGAGGGACAAAACCACTTCATGAACAACTGTGTGTGTGTATAAATTATACAGTGCCAAAGACAAGAAACAAAATGATTACTTATTGTGTGCTTTTGTTTACCGTTAGTCTTCATCTGCATGATACCTTTGTGTAAGTTGTGTTTTTTATCTTTGGCTGCAAATAAAAGCTTATTTGAAACAACTGAAACTAAATATAGCTTTATATGACATTTTCCAGAAAAAAAAAATGTTTTGGATATTACTTCAAAAGACTGTACAATCCATTCTGTCCCATTTTGAAACCAGAGGCTTATGCATAAATAAAACCTTGTTTCATTTTTTAGTAGTTGCGTAACAAATTCTCAGATCATGTACTGTATGTAGAACACCGATGTAAAAAAATACTGTAAGACATTGCATGCGCTTCAATATGTACAAAAGACAAAATTATATTCAGCAGTTTGTTTTAATAAACTCCTCCTTAAATTACTACCTTATCATGGGGGAGGAGTTTTTCCACCTTAATGGTCCTTGGAACTATGCTGTCGGGTGCCATTGTAATTGCCACTGGTAGAGCCTTTCAAGGCAGATTGGTCTTAGATGACAGACCAGACAAAGTGCAATTCACAAGACTCTTATGGACAGGAAAACAAGGGGTTCAGTGTCCCTTGCTCGTACGTGAGTTACCGGGGCAGTACCATGGAGCCAGGCCTGGGGGAGTGGCTCATCGGCGAGCGCCTGGTGACTGGGTCTCTACCCATGGAGCACGGTCAGGCTCAGTCCAAACAAGTACGATGGGTTTGCCTTCCTGTGGACCCACCATCAGCAAGAGGGGCCATATGAGTCAGGTGAATGATGCCATGTGCAGTGGACAAAGGCAGGGGCCTTGGTGCTCTGACTCTGGCTTACCAAAGCTGGCTCTTGGGACATGGAACGTAACCTCTTTAGCAGGGAAGGAGTTAAGCCTGTGTGCGAGGTTGAGAAATACCAACTAAATTTAGATAGGTTCACCTTGATGCACAGCATGGGCTCTGGAACCAATCTCCTTGAGAGGAGCTGGACCTTATTCCAATCTGGAGTTGACCATGGAGAGAGATGCCGAGCTGGTGTGGGTCTACTCTAAGCCCCCCAAATGGTGCCTGTGTATTGGAATTTTTCCCGGTAGATGAGTAGCTTCTCCACGCCTTTGGGTGTGGGGGACAGGCTCCGATGGTTGTTTGTGCCTATGCACCAAATGGCAATTCAGAGTATCTGGCCTTCTTAGGAGTCCTTGGCGGGGGTACTGGAAGGTGCGCCAGTTGGGGACTCCTTTATTCTGCTGAAGGACTTCAATGCACATGTGGGTAACAACAGTGTGAGGGGAGTGACTGGGAGGAACAGCCTCTCTGATCTGAACTCGAGCGGTGTTCTGTTGTTGGACTTCTGTGCTAGTTTGTCCATCATGAACACCATGTTTGAACATAAGGGTGTCCATCAGCTATTGCAGCCCTACCTAACTTGTAGGAGACAAGGGTAAATATGCAGAAACAGCAGTATGGATAAAACAAATACAGCACAAATCAGTAGTTTGCAGAGCTCCATTAAAAAAGATGTTACATTTGTTCAAATTTATCAATTTTCCCCACATTATTAAGGAAATAGTGTAAAGGTTTCTAGCACAACCTCACCCACACAATGTGCAGGGAGGGGGTAGAAACTAGACAAAAGCTCCAGTAGCACTTGTGCTGAGGGAAAAAAAATACTTCCCCTATTCAAATAAACTTTATTCAATATTTGAATAAAGTTTCAATCATTTAAGGGAAGTTCTTTTGCTGCTGGATTTGCATTGTTAGCAAATATTTTCCACTTCAGAATCGCAGATATTTATTATCTATAGCTTCTTTAAGATGCTTTTAAAGCAACTCTAACCGGTTGATGTTCGGAGAGTGACTGTGCCATGACCACCACTCCCTCCTCTGTAGCCATTCTGTTGAAAGAGTGCTGATTGTTTTGCTGCATGACATTGTTTGGCTCTAACATTAAGTTAACAGATAACTTCATGTTTGACTTTTTGTACACAGAATAGTCAGAAGTATAGAGTACAAAAAACATTTTTACTCTAGCTGCAAAAAATGCCCAAATCATCACCCTTCCACCTTCATGTTTGACAGTTGGTAGAAGGTATTTGTGCTGCCATGTTTTGTTTTTACTAAACATGGCATTCAAAACTATACTTCATCTAAAACTGTAGAACTGAATAAGCTTAGTTATTTTGCAACATACAAAGTGCTCATTCTGACTTTTGTCACGGATACCGGGCAAAGAGCGAGGGAACCAACAACAAAACAGGCAGGAAACGAGCTTAAGTAAAAATATATATATTTATTAAATGCTGGGTGTGCAGGGACGGGAAAACAGGACCTGAGGAGAAGGTGAAGACGGACA
>JARVGS010000853.1:1099483-1109903 GCA_031762315.1 Hypsolebias antenori | reverse complement strand
TCATAGTTGTCAACGGGGGTCGTTCGTAAGTCCGAGGTGCCGTAAGTCAGGGGCGCCGTAACGCGAGGACCACCTGTATATATATATCCTCAGTCTCCCCCAGCCAGGTCTGTGGTGCTATTTAAATAAACTGAATTGAACTGAACTACTAACACACAACACTTAGTCCAACATCAGTAAAATTGACTAAGAAACAACAATTTTATGTTGGCTAATGTAAACTAGCTATGGCAGCCGTCTTGTACTGGTTTAACTCTAATTGTTAATGAGTTCTAGATGTACAGGCAGCAATAATGGGAGTGTCATGAAACACATCTTGTGGTACATGGATATTTTTAGAAACAATGTGGATGTGAACAGTTCACGCTCAAGCTTTTAACAAGGTGTTGTACCATGTGTGGTGCTTCAAACATGTGTTAGGCATGAATTACTTTTTTCCAACCACGCAACATTTTAGCTCAGTGTTCTGAAATTACTCCATTACAAGCACATCAAACTAGATAAAGTTGTAGCCATTTTTGTTTTTGCTATAGTGACAGCTGTGCCAGCCATCTTGAATGTGACTGAATCCAAAGGATAATTTTTTAAATGTACAACCACCAATGACTACTTTCAAAAAGTTTAATTAAAATATGATGAGTGGTTCATGAGATATTTTATTAGCAGTTCAGACAAATGAATACACACATGACTACCAGATAAAATATTATCTGTCTGGTTTCACCTTTGGCAGTGGGCAATAATAAACTTGTGTGAAGGAGCGTAAAGCTCAAGGTGGTGCATATTTGTAGAAGTCACACATTAATGCAAGGTGTGGGAACAATTTGCCCAAGACATTAAACATAACACTCGATCTGTGCTGCAAAGTCTCTGTGTAAAGGACACTCATTAACTTATCCCTCTCAACACTGTTCACCAGCGCTCACATACATGTCATTTGTAGATTAAATATATTTCTCTTGACTTGCATTAGCAGGAACTTAAATAGCATATGGCGGAAGACTTGGCCTCGTATTAGCCTATAACGTTTTCCAATAATTCATTAAGTACCACAAGCCAGTGTATCACGATCTGGCTAAAAGTGTTGAATCCACATGCAGGAAGGTAACGGGAGACTCCAGGTAAAATTAGTAACAAAGTTTCTTTTCTAAATAAACAAATCAAGATGCTGACAGGGCAGCTAACTTACTTAATGGAGAACGCAGAGGGAGACGGATCACAACAGCCATAAAGGACAATCCAGAGACAAATGACAAGACACAAGGGAACTGAGTACTATTACTAATGAAGACAAATGACAGACAGCTGAACACAAGAAGGAGGAACACAGGGGTGACTGAAAACATGAGGAAAAAGAAAAGACAGGTCAAAACCCAGAAACCCTACACAGTCACACATTCTGATGTAAATAAGCATGACTATATAGATACTAGCCATAAAGTGTTCAAACATTTTTATTTACTTTTATTTATACAGCTAATCTCATTGATAAAGGCAGTCTCATTTGTAAGAGGAACTTGTAACATAGACACATAGAGTCAGTTACTGTAGATGAAATAATGCAACAGTAAAAAAGTGCCAGTGGTTAAAAGGGGGCAGAGTATAACAAAACCTGTAAACAAGAACAGGTCTGAAATGATGATTTCTTCATTTTCCTTAAAATATATTTAAAATGTCCAGGTGGATCAAACTGGACAGTTTCAGATCTTGTTGCAGTGTGTTCCAGGATGATGGGAAAAAAAGAAAAAAATTTAGTGTAAACTGAGGGGACACTGAAAAAAATAAAATCTTGGGAATGTAGGTTTTGATTGAAAGGTTATTGTAACATCACAGAATATAGATAAGGAGACAACAGGCTGAGAATGGATTTGTAAATGAAACTGTACCACTTTCTGTTGCAAGTTTTCTCTTTACCTGCCGACGGTTGACAAAGACTGTTGTTTTCACCACAACCAGTAAGGCAAAAGAGCAAGTTCAATGAAACGCTGCTGGACTGTGTCCCAGACTGTTGGACCTTTGGGAACTGACAACTTCCTAGTTTTACTCAATACTCCAGTTGTTTTCACAACAGTCAAATTCCTTCCAAATTCCAATTCATTCCTGTCAGACCAAAGCACCCCCACCCCGGACCCTTCAGATCAAATCAGTATCCTGTTCTCTCAAGTCCCCAGCATCACAGGAGATTGACCTTACTGACCTGGAGTATTTCATCCAGTCAGTCCATGATACTCTGTATGGATTTTCTGAACCAAACGAGCACTCCGAGGCCCTTCATCTCCACAGTGACCTAACCCCTTCATTATTAACACCCGTTACCCATATCGGGCAGTGGGGGATCATACCCCACTGTCCATCCACAGGGAGGAGATAAAGCAGGTCACTTCTTATAAGTATGTGGGTATTCACCTGGATAACCTCAAGCTGGAGTGACCGTGCTGACCATGTATGCTCCTGGTTACAGCAAAGGCTGTTTTTTCTTCGCAGACTGAAGATGTTTGGTGTCAGTCAGAACATCAAGTTTTTATTCTACCAGGCAGTGATGGAGTGGTATCAGGTACAGGATGACGGCATGGTTCGGCAATCTCTCCACTCAGTTAAATCTAAGTTGCAGCGCCTGGCACAAACTGTTATGGAGGTGATGGGGAGGACCAAAAAGCTCTCCCTGCAGTCCATCTATGAGCAGTCTGTACTTAGGCAGGCACGGAGGGTACTGTTTGGATCCATCCCAAATCCTGTATGTTGAATATGAGTTCTTGCCTTCTGGTAGAAAGTACAGAATCACAAAAACTAAACCATTTTAAATATTCTTTTCTGTCCACCTCCATCAAAATTTTGAATCAAAATGTAAAGTAGCACAATGAGTGCTCCTCCCACCAGGGCCACCCTTTAAAAACCTCATGCATCACTGCCATCCATAGCCAGTTTGAAGGACACGGCAAAAGACTGTGGGGTAAGGATGGGTATTTTACTCAAAAGTGCTTTGATGCGCTCAAAAGCCTGCTGACTGTCAGGTGACAAGACAAACTTCACTTCTGAGCTTATCTGAGAGAGAGTAAGACAGCATTAATGGAAGGTTCATACACAATTTTAGAGATAGGGTGAGTAGCTTTGTCATCTGCAGGGAGCTCGGAGTACAGTTGCTGCTCTTTCACAATGAAAGGAGTCAGTTGAGGTGGTTTGGGCATGCGATGGGTCCTGGATGCCTCTCATTAGAGGTTTTCCAGGCAAGTTCCAATGGTAGGAGCCCCCAGGGTAGACACAATATTTGCTAGAGGGATTGTGTATCTTCTCTGGCTTCACAAAATCTTAAGATCCCCCAAGACAAGCTAGACATTGTTGGGGATGAGGGGTCTGGGTTTCTCTCCTGGATCTATTGCCTCCACAACCTGACTGCAGATAAAAGGCAGAAGTTGGAGACGGTGCATGGGGCAATGCTTGCATCTATAAGGGGAGGAGCAGGAACGAGTATGGAGATGGAGAACAGAACTAGCAACTACCTGACATCACATCAACACCTCTGGGCTTTCCTCTCTGCCCCTTGCTCCCGTAGCAGGTGGAGCACAGTCCTTTTAAAGTTTCACCAGTGAATCTGACAGCAGACACCTCAGTGAAAAAGATGTCCATTTGTAAAAGTGATATGGAGGCAGGGCAGCACAGTGGCACAGCTGGTAGAGCTGCCACCTCTCAGTGAGCAGGTCGCCCTGGTTCAAATCCTGGCCTGGGGCATTTCTGCGTGGAGTTTGCATTTTCTCTCAGTGTGTGAGGGTTTTCACCAGGTTCTCTGGTTTCCTCCCACAGACCAAAAACATGTATTTTAGGCTAATTGGTAACTCTAAATTGTTCCTAGGTGTGAGTGAGAGAGTTAATGGTTGTTCATCTCGTTTGTCTCTGTGTGGCCCTGTGATGGACTTGTGACCTGTCCAGCATGTATCCCACCTTTCACACAGTGATAGATGGACATGGGCACCAGTGACCCCTGCGACCTGAAAAGGAAGAAGTGGGTAAAGATAATGGATGGATGGATGGTCATAGAGGCACATAACAGCTATGCACCAGAGGGTCTTAAGATTGCTGTTTTAAACCTTTACCTGATTTAGAAGCTCAGATAAGTTATATGTTGATACCCAGTCTTCAATTAAAAAAAAATACTTTTTCTTCTTTCTGCTGCCTTTCATTTTATTTTATTGTATTCTTATAGTTTATGAAATTGTTATTAAAAAATATATATATAAATAAATCATCTAAAAATATTTTGAGAAAATTGTTGCAAATCAGGTTACGCGATGGACTTGTGACCTGTCCATTGTGTACCCCACCTCTCACACAGCACACCAGAAAGGAAGAAGCTGGTAAAAATAATGGCTGGATGGATAGGTGCAATTCAGTTTCAACCATGCAGTTGCATTGCACACATGTAAGTTGTTCATTGATCAGTTAATGCTCACATCCTTGCTGTAAACACATAAAACTGATGTGTGATGGCCAGTTGCTTCTGTCAGTTATGGTTTAGTTCAGTTTGTCCAATATATGACATAGATTTTCAATAATGATTTTCTGTGAAGTACTTTAGTGTGTCAGGGAGTGACAGACACTGAGGGGTTACTATGATGATCCTAATGGGCTAACAGAAGCTCATTGTGGTCACCCAATGGGGGCCAAGATAAGCACAGTTGGACGTGTGCTGTGCAGAACAGTGTTGTTGTACAAAGTGATGTAAATACTGTACAGTAGTGTTTATAATGTTGTAAATAGTTTTTATAGTGTTTGAAATAGTGTTTATAGTTGTATAATGTGTTTATATGTGTTTATAGATGAATGTGTGGTGTAATATGTTAGATAACTGTTTGTAAATAAAGTTCTGTGTGTGTTTATGAAACAGTTTGTACGTGTGTTCAGCCCCCATGTCGATAAATGGGTGTGCAGCGCAGCGTTAGCATACATTTACATGTATTTTTCGGTTCACGGGCCAAAATCCGTGTTTACGGCCGCCATGTGCGAGCAGTTTCGGTTTAAGTTTAAATCGGTATCCGGCCGGGCCGTTATAACGGAACTCGAGGGTTACCTGTAATGTACTTTAGAGGATCAACTCATAAATGTGGGGAGACAAAGCGGGCAGGGTGGGTGTGATATGGCAGGAGGTGTGCACCAAAATAATTTGCACGGCCTGAATACAGTTTTTAACCTGCAAACAAAAAGATTATGAACAACACCCCTGGAATCAGTTGCACAGTTTGTCAGAAATGCTTCTGTAGAGTTTTTGATGGAACACCAAATGTTCTGGTTGTAACTCATTCAGTCCCATCCTGCAGTGGTGCCAATTTCTTTCTGAGTTGTTACTGTACCCCCATGTGCAGGTTTGGTCACAATGCAAAGATAGTCCACTTTGCTGGAGCAGTGAAGCCCTGGAGCTCACCGAGGGGAGACTCACACCTCATGGAACATTTTGTGTCCTTATGGTGGAAGGAGTACTATTGGAACGACAACCACACAACACCATCCGCTCCAAAAACACAGCAGCAACCGGTACAAATCACAGTCTGTCCTCAAACTGTTACATATAGGGGGGCATGTGTGGGGACCAAAGCCTGGTCCCCATAAGGATAAGTCTTGTTGCTGGGTTAGGAGTTAGGTTTTGGACTAAGGTGTGTACTGCAGATGGGTTAGGATTAGGCATGTATTGGTAATGGTTAGGTTTAGAGTAAGGATCAGGGTTAGGCTATGGAAATGAATAGAAGTCAATGTAAAGTCCCCACAAAGTAAAAAATGCAAGACCATGTGTGCATGTGTGGGTGGGCGTGTGTGCGCATCTAATGCAGGGCTATTCAAATGGCAGCCCAGTCCGGCCCATCAATGAGCTTTTTTTTTTTTTTTTGGTTCTGGGTTTGGATTTGGGGTTATGTTCATTGCATTTACTATTCAATGCAATAAAACAAACACATTTAAAAGGTAACAGATCATTGTAGTACTTGGTTTATTTAAATAATGACTTTAATTGCTGGATGTCTGGCCCCTGAGCTGCTGGCTTTCAGTAACTGAGGCCCCCTGAGCAGTTTTATTGAAAAGCCCTGATCTAATGAGTTATCAGTTAAACTATGTTCACACCACAGTCAATGCTCACCTGACATTTTTATATCAGATGCAGTTTTCCTTTGCATGCTCGTTCGTATTCTAATTTAAATGTGACCTCCACTGGACTCCAGGGTTAAAAGTCATCTGATCTGAAGTGCCCCACAAAATAAACTGTGATGTCACATGCAGCATGCTGCGTTTACAGGAGATATGGATGCTACGTTACCAAGTCTGGGTCAGTTCTGAAGTTGTTGTGCTATCAGAACCAATTAAATTATTAGCTGACATGATTGTTTTCCCCAGTACTTAGATTTAATATTTCCATTTTCTGCTTTGGCCAGAGCAGAGCTGCATTTGTGGAACACACGTGATGGGGACCATGCTTGAGTTTGTAGAGTTGTAGAGGCTTTTTATGTAAAGTAGAAACAGAGTCAAACATGGCTCCCATCACATACGGTCCAACATTAACATCAGTATCAGATGTTGCTTTAGTCTCTCAGTCATCCAGGATATGGGAAATGAAAAGAACAAAGATAAGGCAACTGCTTCTGTAGTTAAAGATATTTCTTTCTAAAGTAACCAGTTGGCTGATGTGGCACAGCTGGTCAAGTGTCCAGTCAGTCAGTCTCAGTCCAGCTTGGTAGCCCGGACACAAAAACTATCACACATTAGACACACTCACACTGTTGTACCATTCTTGTTAGTGAAGTGTTTGTTTGTCCACCAGAGTCTGTCTTCTATGTGAATGTTCTGAGTGACAGCTAATGCCTCAAGGCCCCGGTGTTCAACCCTCACTGTTTGGTTTTGTCTTACAGAGCTTTGAACGAGAAGTTGAGATACCTTTTAAACAGAACTTGGATACCTCCAGTTCACTGCTTGCACGTTTCTGTCCTCTATCTGACAGTCCTCCCTCACACACTGAAGACAGCATGGTAAGCTGAGGCTCCTCACTTCTTACACTCATTAAATCTATAAATCAAACTGGAAGCAGATACAAAATGAGATCACTTATGACTGTTTGTATGGGCATTCAGTAACGAGCATCTTATGGACAGGAACCAAGCAGCCTGATCAGCTCTTTGGCATAAGCAGTAGGTGGTATTGCAAAGCCGCATCAGAGGAATGCTGACACCAACGCTGGCTTCAGATCAACCATTTTTCACATGAAGTCACCTTTCATGACTTGAACACCTGCAATAGAAGTCAGCAACACCTTTTAAATTTTAAACAACTGCTAAATACATGGTAAAAACCAACGCAGAGATATTCCTGTTTTTAGTATTTTACTTTGCCTAAGCTGTTTTTGTGTCTTTGTTATATCTTTGCTTCCATTTACTTTTCGTTTTATAGGCTTTTTATGATTGTCTACTGTTGTCATCTGTGCTCTTTGTTTGAAACAGGACTCGCTTGCAAATGAGTCCTCAAGGCTCAATGAAACTGACATGTATAAATAATGGTTGAATGAAAAAAATCACAGGGACACTCTGGACAGGTGTCCAGTCCATGACAGGGACACATCAAGACAAACAAACAACCATTTACTCTCTCAGCTGGGGACAATTTAGAGTTACCATTAGGTGTTCTGATGGTTTGTGGTCAGTGGGATGAAACCGAAGACAGGGTGAACATGTAAACTCCACACTGAAGGACCAGGAAGAGAATGTGTGGCCTTCTTGCCTTGAGATGACAGCTCTAACCACTGCTCTGGTATCAGACGTCTTCATCAATCTAATTCTAATTACATTATAACCCAAATATCTTTCCATCTCAGGGCAACAAAAAAATGATGATTTGTTCAAATGTCCAGTCTTCATGAGACAGAGATACATCCCACCGGATACACTTTTGGTTATGAACAAATGGAATATAGATGCAATGCCCCTTGAGCTGACGCAAGCTAACATTGATGCAACAGCTAAAGTTAAGAAGTGAACCGTGATGCAACAGTTAAAGGGGAGAAGCTAACATAAACACAACAGCTAAAGGTGCAAAGCTGACATTGGTACAACAGCTAAATAAGGAAGGCTAACACTGATAAAATTTCAATTCAATTCAATTCAGTTTATTTATCTAGCACCAAGTCACAAGAGAAGTCATTGCAGGGCACTAAACAGAAACATTCACATAAAAAATAGTCAGTTAATAATGCTGTTTATCTAAGGAGCCAATAGAATGCTTTGAGTCTCCACCTGGTCGTAATCTCCCATCAACAGCTAAAGGTGCAAAGCCAACACTGTTACAACAGCTAAAGTTGTAGTAGAAGTGAACACTGATGCAACAGTTAAAGGGAAGTAGCTAACAAATACAACAGCTAAAGGTATAAAGCTAAAACTGGTACAACAGCTAAAGTTAAGTAGTAAACATTGATGCAACAGCTAAAGGTGCAAAGCTAACATTGGTACAACAGCTACAGAGGAAAAATGAACAGTTGTACAAAGTTAAACAAAAATGAATGAGTTCCTTAAAAAACTTGAATTAGGTTCTGTTTTTTCAATGTGAGAAGTAATTAAAAGTATATTTTGTTGATAAATCTTTTAATTATGTAAATGACAGCCCACATTAGTGTGTGTGTTTGGAATGAATGGTAATTGTTTTGGTGGGTTTTCAGGTGAGTCAGGTGTTGTTAGTTCTGGTAGATGAGGCTGGTGATTTATGAAATTCTTTGATTGGACTGGAGTCCTTCAGGACCCAAAGTCTTTTGGACTCAGACTCATGTCATTTTCTGTCAGTTCTTTCCATCAAGATGAAATGAGCCTTTAAGATCAGTGTGACAACACAAGCTTCAGCAGAGTCTGCAGTGATGAATAACGTAAATGTTGCATGTGAAGGGTTTCCACATGGACAGAACCCCTGAGGAGGAAGAGTCAGCAGCACCAGAGAGGACAGAGGTCCTGGATCCACCTTTAGAAGCTCAGGACCTGGAGGACACCAGTGTCTCTGCAGAGACTGATGCTCAGCCTGTATGTAAACTTTAAATATTTGTGTCCATAGTCAATGTTGTTCAGCCTCTTCTACTCAGATGTTCTACGTCAAATCTTTGTGTGTTTGTGTGAGAGGAATGCTGATCCTGGTGATGTACTCAGCTTGACCACTAATAAGCGTCTCTGGCTCTTTGTCCTTGCTGGTAGGCAATAGCAGACACCGAGGTAGAGCAGCTGCAGCATCGCCGGATGTGGGAGGCTGGACAGGCAGACTACTTGGGTAGAGATGCTTTTCAAAACATCCAGAAGATGCTGGACCGCTTCCTGGATTAGAGGATCCACACAAGAACATCCATCCGAGGCTCTACACAGTTATTTGGATATTCTTTTTAAAACAAATACTTTTTTCTTAGTTTCTAACAAATTATCATTAAAGAGTGTGAACAAAATGCTGCAGGGTGGGAGAACATTCTCATTAACAACATGATACAGTTCAGAAACACATTCTTGGCTTTATTTATTTATTTATCATATTTACAATATTATATGTTGTTAATCATTTCAGCAGGCAGAGAGAGGTCAGCATAAAGGAAGACAAACTAAACTGTAAAAACGGTTCCAAAGATGTTCCAGTTTCTGTGGCACAGTGACAGTGGACATTAGAAATGCAACAAGAAGGTTTTGTCCCTGAAGATCTGGCAAGATTAAAACACACCCAGATTTCTCTCAGAGTTTAAAACCATCAGGTTAACCTAAAGCAAAGTCTCACGACTCTGTCAGGGAAATTCCTGAAGATGACAAAACCACTTGACACTGTGTACAACCGTGTCAGACACATGGACCACCATGGACACCACTGACATCCCATGGTTTGAATTCAGCTTGGCCTGTCCCTCATGTAGTCTCTGTAGCTACATGCTGCAAGGAGTCTCTGGTTAAGAAAGAGGCTAAAGGCTTTGTCTAGGATACACTGATGGCAAGCCAAACAAGCGTATATCATGTTTAAGATGTATAAAACAAGTCTTCAAAAAATTAAGATACCATTGTGATGTGATACTACGCTAGTAAATTTATACCCCTACTCATTTGCAAACTTGCTGTTTGCTGGTTTCTCCACAGAGTTAGGCCCAGTTTATACAGTGTGGTTTTGACTGAAACTGTAGCATTTCTGTTGTGTTTCAGCTATTCATGTGACAACAGAGTTTTTAATCTGATGCCAAAGCCTTTTGAAAACAAGTCAGTGTAGGTTTTTAGAAACTCCCAGCATTACTGTGAATTTGTATATACAGGTGGTCCTTGGTTTACGACCTACCCGGGTTACGGAAATCCGGACTTACGTTCGCCTCCCTAGTCACGTCATCACACTCCACACGGTGCCGTTTATGTGTTTTTTATGTATTTTTTGAGGGTACTGTGTTAGCTAACTGCTT
>JARVGS010000853.1:1068310-1078631 GCA_031762315.1 Hypsolebias antenori | reverse complement strand
GCCCTCTGGAGTGAGGGTGAAACGTTTCTACTAAAAAGAAACTGTCCAGATGACCTGATTGAGAGTTATCAGATTTATTTTGTATACTTTTTTTAGTTTTAGGTACTTTATTTTTGTACTCTTATTGCATTGCATTGCATTGTATTTCTTGTTTGTTTTTGCTGTGTTTTTTTAGTGAGTCAAATCTCTTCTCATCTTGAGCATGTCATTGTACTGTTAACCTTGTGTTAACCTTGCCTATGAAAAATTAACACAACTTTAAAATCGTCACCACAGGCAACTGATAAGAAACAGAAACATTTATAACGCAGACAGTTTTATCGATATTGAGCTAAAGTCTGGGGTGGTAGAATCTGAGTATCATTTTTAACACATACTAAACATGGGATCTTGTGATGGTTTACGAGACTGCAGGTTATTTTAATGGTTTAATCAGTCCAAACATCCACAAATCTATCAGGACATTTGGTTAAAATTCTGGTGTCAGAAACAATGGGTCAAATGCATTCCTTCAAGAGATGTTAGGACTTAATTTTGCACAAATTTAATTGGGTTGTTTCTTTATGTGCAGATGCTGCTATTGCTCAGAATACAAGGACGCAGATGTTTGAGGTCCATCTAAATGGAACTTTAAGCATCAGGTCCTCCCAACCAGTTGACGCAGGCCAGTATCTGTGCACAGTGCAGAACGAGAATGGCACAGACGAGATGGTGGTTAACCTGGTTGTCCTGTCTGAACCTCCACAAATCCTCAGACCTCGACATCAAGATGTCACAGTGCATCTGGGTGGCAAAGTCCAAATGGACTGCATCGTAGAAGGGCACCCCATACCTCGGGTTACATGGATTCTCCCAAATCACATCCGAATGATGGCACCATCGGTTGGTGGACTTTCACAGCAGCATATATCTGTTGATAACAATGGAACACTTTGGATCAGCCAGACTGGTTTAACCAACAGAGGGATTTACAAATGTGTTGGCAGCAATGCAGTTGGATCTGACACAGTCTCTGTATATCTTTCTGTTGTAGCACTGGCACCTAAGATCCAACAGACCCAACATGAGAACATGACTCTTCCAGAGGGTGGCACCGCCTACCTGAACTGCACTGCCACAGGTACCCCCCAGCCAGTCATTAGCTGGCTCACACCTGATGGCATACAGCTCTCTGCTTCCCAACCATTCAGTGGACAGAAATTCGTTGTCTTTCCAAATGGGACCCTCCACATCTCAAGACTGGACCCCAGAAATTCTGGGAGCTACAAGTGCTCAGTCAAGAGCCCAACAGCATCTGCCACCAGAACTGTGACATTATACATCAGGAAAGACCAGGTCTCTGCCAAGGCCACCATTTCATCATCATCTCCTCAAAGAACCAATGTGATCTATGGAAGTATGCTGGTTCTGAACTGTGTAGCAACAGGAGAGCCCAAACCCTGGATCCTCTGGAGAACACCCTCTAAAAAGTTGGTGGATGCCCAGTACAGGTGGGAAACTGCTGTAATCAATTAAAAACATTACATTGTGAAAACTCAGCAACAACGCTGAGTGCTGTTTGACTTCAAATTGAAACCCAGTTATAAAGCTAAATGAAGCAGAATGCTAGCTAAATGTTGTAAAACAGTGGCTAAAGGCTTAAATAAAAAATGCTAGCTGAATCTGACAAAGCCCTTGCTAAAAGCTAAATACAGCAAAAAAACATTGTTAAGTTGATTGCTAAAGTAGCAAAAAGGTAGTTAAAAGCTAAAATTAGTAAAAGACAGCTGAATCAGCCAGTTCACAAAAAGTTGATAGGAGAATAAGTTAAACACTGGCTAGAAACCAGTAGATTCAGCTCAGTTCAGTTCGGTTTATTTATAGTACCACATCAAAACAAAGTTGTCTCAGGGCACTTTACAGGAACATTCACATACATAGAAAAGCCGATTAGTAAAGTCCTTTATCTAAGGAAACCAGCCGACTTGAATCTTCACTTTGTCAAAGTCTCCCATCCTGAGCAAGCACACTAGCAACAGTGGAAAAGAAAGATTCCCTTTTAAAAGGAAGAAACCTCCAGCAGAACTAGGCTCAGGACAAACAGCATCTGCTTTGACCAGCTCGGTTTGAGAGGACAGAAAGGAAAGACAAACGAACACAGAATGGCAGGTCCAGATATAGGTCCATGTTAAGGATAGAAAAGATAATTACAAATACAAAACAGGTTGAGCAAAGTAAAGAAAGTAGTATAGTGAAGAAATGTGGTCAGATTGTCCTCCAGCAGTCTAAGACAATAGCAGCATAACTAAGGGACAGCTCAGGAAACCCAAGTCGACCATGACTATAGGATTTAGCAAAAAGGAAAGTCTTAAGCCGAGTCTTAAAACTGGACAATGTTTCAGCCTCACGAACAAAGATTGGAAGTTGGTTCCACAAGAGAGGAGCCTGATACCTAAAAGATCTGCCTCCCATTCTGGTTTTGGAAACTCTAGGAATCACAAATAAACATGTAGTCTGAGAACAAAGTGCTCTGTTAGGAAAATATGGAACAATAAGATCTGTAATATAAGATGGAACTAGGTTGTTGAGAGCTTTGTAGGTTAGAAGTAAGATTTTGAGTTCAATTCTGGGTTTGACAGGGAGCCAATGCAGAGAAGCTAAAACTGGAGAGATACAATCTCTCCCACTAACTCCAGTTAAGACTCTGGCAGCAGCATCTGGATCAACTGAAGACTTTTAAAAGAAGTATTTGGACACCCAGATAACAAACCATTGCAATACAGTACTCATAAAAAACATAAAAGCTTTTAAGTCGATGAAAAGCAGCAAAAAGGAATAAGCAATGTAGAACCCTGACTGTTTTTTTATTGATACATTTTTAGTTTGCTAAAATAAAAAAAATAAAATAAAAAAAGGCACAATGTAGAGAGCAGCCAGTTCCTTACCTGCAGGTGTTTGACTGTGAAGACCACGGGCTCAGACAGATAAACCTTATTGCTCTCCTTGTTAATTGATGCTGTGATGACCGGAGAGTTGACAATAACGGAGTAGTTTGGATAAACTGCCTCACTGCTCAGTCTGACGCTGGCGTTCTCTGTTGGCAGGTACAAATCCAGGTTCCGGTACAGCACAAACGCCATCCTGATCTCACCTGGGGGAAGACACAGTGAGACGATGACAGCCAGCGTTGGCATCAAACAACGACAAAAAAGAAGGCGGAGAATGGAACGAAAGCACCGCAATTAAGCCAGTTAAACACAGTAAAAGATGTTATGAGGGGTCACAGACTCCATAGTGAGCGTGAGACAATGAGGAAATGTGGAATCTGTTGTGTACCATTCCTGCCATGCTGTTTGAGAGTGCTGGCTGATAGCTGGATGGAGTTTCCATGTTGTTCTGACTGAGGGAACGTCAGATCTGCAAGGTTCCCGTCCGTACTCAGCCTGGCTACCTCCAGCTCTGCAACACACACATTCACAACCTCATGTCAAACCCCCAGCACAACACGTTACATCAGATTTGCTTGGCACTTTCTTGTATCAGCCATGTTTTCTCACTAAGTGCTTCAAAGCAGATCACAGGCGTGAATCCTTAAGCAGTTTCAAGCTTCTAAAAAGTAAAAAAAAAGGTTTTGACACACTTTAAACTGAAATAAAGAGATTTTTTTATACAAAAAAAAAATGTAACAGTGTCTCCAAGCAACTGCTCCAACGAACCAAGGTAGATTATCTTGCCTCTTCTTGTATTGTCAGAATCTAATTTCACAATTCGGGTTCGTTAGCACATTCCTGATTACAACTGAGTGAAGTGTTAGATAAAGTTTCTAATTAAGGACTAATTATACCTTTGCTGTATTGCTATCCTGTGCTTCTGAGTGATTTGGTGATTTAGTCTGATGCGTTTCGTGGTGAAAACAGCCCCCCGATCAAGTAAACAACACGACAACAGCTCTGATTTTAAATGAGAGCAGATGAGGAGCTAAAAATGGGTAAGAGGTAAGAAAAAGGAAAGAGTAAAATGAAAGGAGAAAAGTGGTGGGGAAATGAGGAGCTGCAGACAGGCAGAAAAACAGAAATGATGGTTAAGTTGCACATTAGCCAAACTAAAGTAGGTGCACAAACAAACACTCACACATGTGCACACCCACCCACGCCCATCCAGATTGGCGGGGTATCGAAACACGTTAAGTCTAATCTAATTAAAACATCCTTGTCATGACAATCCTCCTCCAAAGAAACACACTTTTTCATTATCGTTATCACACGTGCACGCTGCTGCCACTGCGTTATCCCTCTCAAATCACTGTTTTCTTTTAATAATAACGCTATTTATCCACCCGCTTTATCTTGCGCCTCACACAACAATCTCACACAATAATATCACTTACAGTAACTGCAGTGGCATCTCAAAATTGCGTCAGATAATTTATGCGTGTCACTCACTCTCATCTGAAAGGCTCCTTTGGAAAGAAAAGGGAGAGTGGGGGGTGGGGTTAAGAAAGTGTGAGGATGATGATGGAGAAATAGGAACAGAGGGAAGGTGGAAGGGAAGGAAGCAAGAGAGCTGCAAAAAAATGACACTGTTCGGTGCTGATTCTGAATACAGTCGAGAGATAATCATGCTGGATCTTCCCACTGGATTAGCTGCGAGGGAAGATTAACGAGACAAAAAGAAGAAGAAATTTTTCCATGAAGGAAAAAAAAGCAAAATTCTTTTTTTAAGTTCCACTGAGATGCAGTAGCCTACATCCTAATGAGTGTTTATGTAACAAAATTTATGTGGTGCATTCAGGGGAGGAAATAAAATTGGAGGAGATGCGGACATGATATTATGTAAGTTGAAACTGTGTAGGATGTCAGGCACAGACATAACTGCTCAAGTTAAAGGGAGAGTCTGGTCAATTTTTGGCTCCCTATGAGTTATGAGAAATGCACGTTTGATCTGAGCTGTAGTCCACTTCCTGCTTTTGGAGTGGTTTCCAGTCCGCTTGCATTCGCAATGCATTCGAACCACACCAGAGTTCACTTCAACAGAACCAAGACCTAGGTTCTTAGGTGGACCAGAGTTCGCTTTTTTGCCCCGCATCCGAGTTTGATCGTGCATTCACACCTCCCCAAATTAACCAGACTTTCTAAGCAAACGGACTAGAGTTTGATTAAAGCAGACTAAACAGGGCTGGTGTGAATGCACCTTTAAAGGAATGTTTTAGATCCATACAAATGTGTTTCCAGGAAATGGTTATTAACAAGTAAATTACCTGTTATTGACAGCTCTTTGGATAATGACATTGGATGAACCGTATTAAATTTGACCTGGCTGACGAGCTACATGATGGTTCAAATAAGGATAAGACCAAAGTGGATTGCTGCCATCTTAAAAATGTAATCTAAAAAAAAAAAAAAAAAAAAAAAAAAAAAAATATAGTATTTAATGAAATTAATATTTCATAAATTATGGTATTAATTGCATTACACAGTTATTTGTGCAGATGTTCTTTAGCAGATGTAACACTTCCAGTGCAGTGTGGGAATACCATTTCTTTGAGAACATTTAAATAATGCAAACCGTTGGCAGTATACTAATTAATAAAATACCATTTGCCTAAACTGTCGCTGTTTTGAGATAACAACATTCCACTTTACGTTTGGCCACACTCAAACTAGCAGGTCAGAATTAAACTCCTTTAGGCCAAACAGCAGTCCTTCAAAGTAATATCTGCAACAGGTAAGATGCTATTTATTCATAACCTTTCCACAGAAACCCACTTTGTAAGATCGGAACCGTTTAATGTTAATCAAGAATATGGCAAAGTCACGTTAAAAGGACACGCTTTGCAGAATCTTATCAGTTAGTGCCGTTTGTCTTTGATAGGAAAAACTGCAGTAATGTAATCACCACGCTGTGTGACTTAAGCAGCAGTAATTTCATTGGTTATTGATGTAAAAGTGAGTCAAAAAGGAAAAAAAACCCTCTGAGCATCATTTGACATTCAACTGCCATCATCACCCTCGAGCAAGCACTCATCCACTCTTCTTTTTTTCTTATCATCTTCATTTTTCTCTCTTCTCCTGCTCCTCCTTCGTGCCTTTTCATCTGTAACTGAGTAGCATACAAGCACACTGAACTCTAGTAATGGCGGGATGATGTGGAGGAAATTTTAAAATATCAAATCAGATTGGGTAAATAGGAGGATAACTAGAGGAAAACCTAAGTGGATGCAACTTGCTGGTGTGAGAGCAGATGAAATGATGGCTCACGGATATATCATCACCCAAAGGCATGAAAAGCAAAAAGGTTTCTTTTTGCTCTTCAGTAAAACTGTTGTGCCACAGTGTGGCTATGACATGATCAACGAAAAGAGAGATTATAGGAAAAGTAGCGAGCGAGAGAGCAGAGGAAGGGAAGCTGAACGTGATTGTTGTGCTTTGTCAGTTCTGCTACATGCAGAGGACAGAAAATATGGAAAGATAAATAAAGTAATATGAATTACTGGCTCAGACAAACAACTCACAGCAGCCTCAAAGCTAATATTTTTCCTGCCTTTGGTGAGAAAATAAATCTGAGGAGTTAACCCTTTAACACGTGTTCAGAATGACCTTCCATCTGACAGCTTTGCATGTTTACTGAACATAATGAAGCAAAGCATTGAAATCTTTGAAGAGGTCACTGCAGGTTTCTTTGTCTTTTACTCTCTTCAGTTTGTTGCACAGCTTTTATTGCATGCAAACCACCAGCAGAACTACAAAACTGTAAAATCCAGAGGAAGAAGGTTTCACTCCTTCACGTTTCCACAAAAAAATGCATGTTGTTTTTAGTTCAGGTTTTCTTCTGCTACTTAAAAACATCCCAATAAAGCCTAATTGCATAAGACCTACATGAATTTACAATGCATTCATTGAAAATGCATCATAAAATATCAAATAATAGTAAAAAATAGTAAGTGTTTTGCTTTTTGCCATTTTGAACAGATGACTAACAAGTACTTAGGAACTGAGCCTTTTAGCAAAAGCATTTAAAAGTGAAATAAACCAAAAATAAATAAAACTGCTCTTACGTGCATTATGCTTTTACACTTTTGAAGCTTCAGAACATACATTGGTATCAAGTAAAATATCTTTGTACTCAGTTATGCAACAACCCTATTATGACCAATATGACCATAATACTGATACTGAGATAACTTCTGTTGTGACTTGGCGCTATATGAATAAACTGAACTGAATTTAATTGAATTATCCATCCACCTAGTGGCGGGCACAGCTAACCATAACGTTAGCTTAGCTAACTCATATTCCGCTAACTAAAAATTTGCTTTTCTCATGCTAAACTGCTTAACACATTAAAAAAATAGTGGAAGTCTGTCTGCGTCACATGCCTTTGTCTCCTTCCAGTTGAAGATGCGTCGACCTATCACGTCGTGTCATGTGTACACACAGTAAGCCAACAGTGTGTCTAACAGACTCGTTGAGACACACCCACAACAGACAGGAACAAGCTTGTGATTTTTGTTAGCTGACTATGTTTGGTGAAGCCTAATTTAGTGGAAGCTAATTCTGCTTACGGTTTCAGAAGTTAGCGAAAACACTAATGTGCTAAATGAAAATGTGTTCCCCAATTAGCTGTTAGCAGATTAGCTTGACTATGCCCATCCATCCATCCATCCATTTACCCACCAACCCATCCATTCATCCATCCATCCATCATCCATCCATCTGTAGTAGATATACCTCTGTGTCCAATCTTGTCCCAGAAGACCTTCTGAATGGACAGACGTTAAATTCCATTAATTTGAATCCAGGACACAGATTATCTCATCAAGAGACTTTTTAATTTTGTCCTAAGTCAAATGATCAGAAGAACAATCTTATTTTACTTTATTATCAATTTTATTCATTTATTTTGATAATCAAAGACTCTAATCAAAGTCATACCATACCAGTTTATTTCTAAAGCACTTAAAATACAACATATCAGACGTCCAAAGTGCTGTACAATGACAAAAACAAGCACAAAACAATCATATAAATAATCAGAACATCACAAGTAAAAGAATAAAACACTGACAGATGCCAACTCACTCTATGTTAAAAGCCAATGAAAAAAAAAAAGTTTTTAAACGAGTTTTAAAAACAGAGATTGACGGGGCCTGCCTGACCTTCAACGGCAGATTGTTCCACAATTTAGGAGCCAGAGCTGAAAAGGCTCTGTCTCCTCTGGATTTACAAAAGGTTTTCGGGACTGCTAAAAGTCATCATGAGGACATTTCTGGTAAAGCCTGTCAATTTTATGACACTTTGATTAATTAAGAAAAAAAAAAAAGAAACAACAATTTAATTTCTTCTTTGAATGGTGTTTTATTTCATGTCATTTTAATGTTGAAGTAATCATTTAAATCAACTGTGAAACAGTATTAATGATATTTAAGCTCACCATACAAGTTAAATGTTTTACTGAAAGTAACTTCATTTCTCTATTCTATCAAAGTGCAAGAAGTGAGCGTTCGGACTTGGTGAAAGAGCAAGGTTATGTTTTTGTGAGTTATAGAATCTGTTTAGAAGAGTGACAGACAGTTAATCAGTTTAAGACATAACTCTGGCTAGACTGTCTCCTTCTTGTCCTAAACAACTTCACCTTCAATTCCACCAGTTTGACTTCACATAATCTCTCTGACATCACACTAACTCTCCCCACCTCCTGGTTGACAACCAATCAACTGGACCAAACAGCAGGAGGTGGGCTTTCCTTAAAAGTATCCATTTCCTGGAATCTTTCAGTCTTGTTCTGAATCTGGAAGACCTCCATGAAGTCACGTAATGGAGCTGACCTCTTCCAGTGCTGTGAACGACGAACCATGAGCTAAAGGCCTCGTTCGCCGTGTGGACTTTCAACACGCCATTGAAAATCTGACCGAGATTAATGCTCCAAGCATTTGGAATGAATTTCCTTCCGAGGAAAATTTTATTTTGAAAATCAACTGGAAATAGCCGCTGCTTCTCTCGGCCCAAAAGCGGACCGCTGGGTCGTGTGAGTAGTAAACACGCACTAGCCGTTTCTGTTGCGATTTTGGCCACGCCCTCAAAATACATAATTCTGCACCAGTCCTGATGAGTCCGCCAAATTTGGTGAGTTTTGGGATTTGATAAAGCCCCCAAAAGGCCATTTCATTTGAGCTCCATTCATTCTTAATGGGATAAAAATGGCCAAAATGGCTAAATATTTCAAAAAGCTAAAGTTGTACTATTACCAAAAGTCATAGCCACATTGTCCTAAACGAGCTGAACAGTTTGATATATGAATCGTTGAAATAGCGCAAAAACTGTAGGAGGAGTAGGAGTACTGAAACTTTTTTGTGTTGTTGATAGAATAAAATCGTAACATTTTGCCAACGTTTGTTAAAAATGCTCTCTGAAAAGTGCAAACAAATGTTTTTAACAACAAACAATTCAGCTTCTAGTAACAATGACTTACATGAGGTTTCAATGTATCTGAACTTAAACAATGTAAAATATGTGCCCCAGAGATGTCTGTGATGGTGGGGAGACTGACTCCAACAGACTTCTGTGCAGCCTTCACCACTTTCCGCAAAGCCTTTTATGGCACCAACCAAACTGCATTGGTCGGTGTATGGATCAAAACATGCCTCTTCTTTCGGTGTGAAGTTTCAATATTGGCTGTAACGTGACACGTGGTCTCAGCACGCAGGCAGGTAAAACAGACATGTGTTTACACCCAGAGCTGTAAAGAGCTGCCATATAGCTGTATGTCTACAGTGCTGGTTACGCCCACAGATGGGGTTCACGTGTGCAGCGCGTGTGTTGTCAAATGGCTTCAGTTTATGAGCAAAAAAAGTTGCTCCGTGTTTGCAAGGAGAGAGGAGCGCAGCCTCCCTTCCTCCTCTCTCTGCGTTAAAGTCAGCCTATGGATGTTAGAGCCTGAACAGCCTGATTCAACAGCTGCCAGATTTAAAATCCCCACGACCGGACTCTGCTTCACACCGAGGACAGAGCTGTGTCTGGGATTTCACCTCGTAAGTTTATGTTTGTTAACATTACTGCAGCTTAATACATGCATCGCTGTGAGTTACTTTGTAAACTAGAATCCATGTAATGCTAACTTTTAGATTTTAGTGTGTAGCTTTAGTTTATGGCTATGTAGCTAGCTAAACTCAAAAGCTAAATAAAGATTGACAGATAAACCTCAGCTTGTAAAAATGTGCTCATCCATCCTGTCAGTTGCTTAAACAGTTCACCTAATGTTTATGTTAATGTTCTCCTCACAGGAGCCTCTGACCCTGATGTGAGGAGGACAGACAAAAGAAAAGCAAGATGGGAGGCGGGGGGGG
>JARVGS010000853.1:756159-767736 GCA_031762315.1 Hypsolebias antenori | reverse complement strand
TGAATGGGTGAACGAGGTATAAGTAGGTTGCGTGGGATGATTGGAGGTGTGGATTGGGCGTGGCCCTGCTCCCGAACCTAAGTTAACATATTAACTCCATTTATAATAAATGTGGATGGTCAAAATGAGGAGAAGAACATGTTTTTCTATGTTAAAAGCTGCAAAGTTTATTGCAACTCCATGTTTCATGGTTTACTTTGGAGACTAATTCTGAATTAAAATGCACACGCAGAGGCTTTAACAATGTTTTGTTAGCCCTGAAGTCACCAATCAAATCTGTCATGCAACACCTCAACATACAAACTGGCGTTCGGAGAAAACAAAAATACTGTCTGCAGATTCATTTCCAGAATAACTGGAGCAGAAACATGAATCACGGTGACACACATCCAGTTCTGTTCCAGGTCCAGAGCCGAACCAGAGACGTTCTAAGCTGAGATCAACTTCTGAAGCTGCCGGGGTTCACTTAACGCCGTCCTTCAGAGCCACGGTGTCACGGCGCAGTGGAGTATTTAAAAACACACCGCGGACAGAGTTACAGCTGATGTGTACTTTAAACAGGTGCACACGCTCACATGTTCACGCTCACACACTTTGGGATACTGTGGCCTCAGGTTGTTGGTGAGCTTCCTCAGTCCTGTCTTATCATACAGTAAAATGATGAATTTTTTGTTTATGAGCCTCCGGCTCTGCTGTTTACTGCCCTCGCACTCTGAGGGTGTCATTTCACCAGTGGAGGGGAGCTCTGACAGAAGGCCAGAACCATAAACGCACTCTGGATGTACAGGCAGCATGTCTCTGAGAAAAATCATCCTCTGACTAAAATAAAACACAGACGCTGATTAAACAATTTTTAAAGAGGAAGTTGATTTAAAGCTCACACACGTCAAGGAACTAAAGAGGTTCCTGCTGGCTCTGTAGAAAACTGAGGATGTTCCAGTAAAGCACAAAGGTCGTCGTATGACATGAGCCAGGTTCAGACTTAAAGAGCTTTAACTTTTACCGCAACCAAAGTCCACCAAGCGACGGGGAGGAGGTCGGGTTCATGTTTGAAGGTCACAGAATCAAAGAGTTCAGGGGAAAGATAAGAGTTTATCAGAAGCGGCTCGTTTCTGTGGAAATGTAAAGGTCCAGTTGTCCCAAGAGGAGAAGTAACGTTTCCTGTCATCAAGAGTTTTATTACACACATTCTGAAATTACATTTGATCAGTGTTTTTCTGTTGAGACCATGTTGTCTTAAGTAGAAATTTACTGTGGAACAAGCAATTTGTTACTAAAATCACATTTTTACCTTAATTAGACAGAAAAGAAAAATATTTTACAAGCCGAGTTATTTCCCACATCTTGATTTAATTTTTACAATTCACTTCAGTTCAGTTTATTCATATAGCACCAAATCACAACAGAAGTAATCTCAGAGCACTGAACAGTATGCGATATATGATTCATATACTGCAATTTTCGCTGTATGTCACAGGTTTTTTTTTTTGCATAAATTATCATGCCTGCGACTTATACAGCGAAACAACCTATTTATGTTTTTTAATTTTTCCGTATTTATAACCAGTTTTTGGCTGAGAGCTGACGATTTCATTCATTCTGACATGGAAAATATTGAACACTACAATTTTTAGCCTCTAGAGGGCCCTCGACTAATATGGCAAGCCAAGTTTCTCTTTAATAGGTAAAAGTGGCTACGACTGAGACACTTGGCTTGCCATAAAAGCCACCTTCGTCTCGCTCCGTAACTGCTGGAGCAAACGTCAAATCAGCTGTATTTCACCACGTCGCCCAGGTGAAATGCAGCTGATTTGACCAATAAAGTGCATTTATTAAGGAAAAGTTCAACTGAGACACACCTTTACTATAATTTCGAGCAAGCAAATAATTGTTTTTAGGTGGTTATCTTGTTAAATTTGTGTTAAAGTCCTCCCATGCACGTTCCAGCGGCCGCCATCTGGCAGCCAATCAATTTTTGGTACAACACCAGCCCACATTTCCGGGTTGTCAGCAGTGACATGTAACAAACACGACATGTCAGCGGTGATGCATAATAGATTCAACCTAAAAGACAAAGCGACTTATTTATGTTTTTTTTTCACTTTATTAGACGTCAGAGAGAATTATTTGTCATACACACCACATGTGGTACATGAGGTGGGACATATTTGGACTGATGCAACTTATACGGCACTGCGACGTCTGTGGCAGCAAGTACGGTACATAAAAAGCCAATCAGTAAAAGTTATTAAAGAAAGGGAACAGCAGACTGCTGGAAACAATGGGCCACATGCCTCAAACTAAAGATAAACAGCTTTTTCTGACTGTTGAATTTAAGACTGAACACCAACACTCGGTTTGATGTACCAGGCGAGGGAACCAAGCTGTAAACAAGTCAGGAAGTGTCAAGACATCCAAGCCCGTTTCACTCCAGTGCAGTCCAGTAAAAGACATCCTTTTGATATAGTGGCAGATAAATGTGGCTGTTGTCAGCATCCTCTGCTTCCTCAAAGTGGATCAGAGTGGAGGCAAAGAGGGAAAATTAAAGAGGATCTAAAATTAGGCCCTGAGGAACTCCACACTCAAGGGGAAAGAAGAAGATCCACAACTAGTTTATTATTTGACATAAAGAGACTTTAACAGGCATTTAAAAACACTATTAAGTGATTTAAGTTTAAACCCTAGTTTGATGTGGTAGTAGCTGAGAATCTTCCCCACCACGTCCTGACCTCCTCTCTGTCGGACCACAACCGTCCTTGTTTCTTAACATACCATGAGTCTGAAACACGAAGGGCAGCGGGCGACATGTAGCCCTTTAGTCTGAAACTAATTAGGATCATTGAGCTCGTCCATTGGAGCAGGTTCAGCAGGTGACCAGGGACCACAAAGTCCCAGGTTCAATCCCCAGCCAGTTCCTGGTGTCTTTGAGCAAGACACCAAATCCCCAACTTCTCCCTGTGTGCATACAAAGATGCCCACTGCTCCACCTGGTGTATCCCAGGTGTGATGGGTTAAATGTAGAGAACTAATTTTGCCATGTATACACAGCACTTATTATTATTATTATTATTATTATTATTATTATTAGGCCCGAGCAGCAAAGCAAAGTGCTGCGAAGGCCTTTTGTAATCGCTCTGTTCAGGCCCGACCTGCAATTTTTTCTGCCAAATGAATTGGCCTTTTGGGAGCCTTTACATATCCAAAAACTCACCAAATTTGGCAGTCACATCAGGACTGGTGAAAATGTACGTATTTTGGGGGCGTGGCAAATATCGCAACAGAAACAGATCAAGAGCGCCACCTAGAAATTTTAAAAATACCCTCCACATTGACTTAGTTTGTCGTAGAAGCATGAAATTTGGTACACTTGTCCAGTTCCCCAAGATGCACAGAAAACCCTCTGACACCAACATTGTACAATAAATAGGAAGGCGGCCATTTTGGAATGCTGTCCAAAGTTTCACACCTTTTTGGCCATTTACAGCCTCCACATTTGAACGAACTCCTCCTAGGGATTTAGCTCAATCGGTTTCAAACTTGGCCAGTTTCTTCATAAGACATGGGGGACCAAAAGTTATCGAAACGGTTCATTTTGAAGCATGCTGAAGGGGCGGGGCCAGACCTCAAAGTTGGATATCTCGCCATGGAAAAACAATATGCTAATGGTACCTACACAAAAACTGCCTGATACATCAAACCTTCAGTGATTGATCCACATCCACTCCCCTGCAAGACTGAATGGTCAAATCATGACATCACTTAAGCCATGCCCCCTGCCAATAGGAAGTGTCAAGTTTTACATTGAATGGTCCTGATCTGACCCGTTACCTAATCAGCATGACATTGTGTCCAGTGACCCAAGACATGTTGTTGTAACTTGCTTTCCAACCCTTACTGTTTCGGGTGGAGCATGTGGGCGTGGCGAAGTAAGACGTAATGCCGTCGCCATACGTTTGGTTCTAAAATCCACAGATTTGATCCTAGGAGTACCAAAATCAGTATGATCCATCATTGCCCACCCCTTGAACAGGAATCTATGATGACTGTCCAACAGCCTCCACACCGCCCCGTAGAATATTTTAAAACCTCAGCCCCAAGCCATTTTTTGACTGAGGATTCTGAAGCTCTGTGAACATCTGTATCTTCTCAGGACCTACGAAAAAGTCTCTTGGAGCCCTGGTCTAAACCAACAGGAAGTCGGCCATTTGGGGTCAAAGGGTAATTTTCCTGCATTTCTAATTGCAGATTTTAACAAACTCCTCCTAGGGATTTTGAAGGATTACTTTCAAACTTTGTTAATATGCCCTTAACACACTGGGCAGTAAAAGTTATCAAAAGCTTGTGTTTTTGTTCATGTTAAAGGGGCGTGGCCAGGCCTCAAAGTTGCACTTCACGCCATAAACTTTAAAATGTCATAACTTTCACATTGAAATACCGAAATGCACCAAACTTTGCATGAGTCATCCCTGTTGGATGCTCGACGATCCTTTGTGGTCATGTTGTGACTTCATCTAAGCCCCGCGCCCCCAGAACAGGAGTCACCTTTTTAACTTGGAATGCTCCCTCTCTGACACCCTTGAACTAATCAGGATAATCCTGTGTTAGAAGACATAATAAGTTGGTCTGACACTTTAAATTACAAACAGTTTTTGCTGGAGGATGTGGGCGTGGTGGCGTGACCATCTCAGATGTGAGGCCGTCGCCATACATTTAGCTCTAAATTCCACAGATTTGAACCGAGGTGCACCAAAATCACTATGACTGATCATTGTCCACCACTTCAACAGGCATCCATGATAAGTGGCCAATACCCTCTACAGCACCCCCTATATTATTACTACAATTATGTCTCACTGATACATCATCCGATCTGGACGAGATTTAGTGTGCTTCATCACTGAGCACTTCTAGACACATTGATATTGGGATTTAACATACGACTCCAGTGCACCTCCCACATTATTCCAACACAAACTGTTATATCTCAGTGATAGATCATCTGATCTGTTCCAGATTTATTGTGCATCATCTGTGAGCACTTCCACACACATTGGTATTGTTGTTGAAATTTTCACTCCAGTGTGCCCGCTACATTATTCCAACACTTACAGATCAGTGATATATCTTCCAATACGTACGCAACACATTTATTGTATGTCATCAGTGAGCACTTCTGCGCCCCCTATCTCAGTGATGCATAATCCCATCTGCACCAGATTTTTGGTGCTAGATCAATGAGCACTTGAGACAAATTGGTATTGTGGATCCATGGCATCACTTAAGCCCCGCCCACTCACACAAGAAACTCATGATTATTGGGTGACTCAGATTCGTCCTGTGTAACATATAAGACTGAAACTGTATTCGCTAACTGCTCATTACCAAACATGACATGTTGAAAAGCCTAACGGAAGTGCTCATCAAACATTTGCCACAAAAAAGGAAATCCCAAAAACTCCTGTCTGGAAAGTTGCATTTCAGCCAAACTTGGAAGGCTTGCAGCTGGACTCATACTGGTATGGTTGGAGTGCGCACTCTGGTGGACGCGTGCAGGAACAGAATGCGAGCATTCACCATTGTGACCAGGAGGCGTTGTTGGAGCTCCAGAGTTTGCAGGTGATTTAGAAGATTTGGCAAATGTGCACCTTGGCAAACGGGTATGGGATAGGCACGAGAGCGTTTGAGATGGCGACCGGGCGGATTAGCTGGAGCTCCCGCAGTTACCACAATAAGGCCAGAGAAGCACCTTGCTGCAAAGGCCTCAATGCTGCTTGCATTTTACCAAAACCTTCCAAATGTTACCTTTGTGAAGGAGTCTGTTTTAGGTGATCATAAATATCTGCTAATTTGAATCCTATGCTGTTTTAAAGCATTAAAAACATGGTTTTGGGGATTTGGAAAGTTCATAAATTGTAATTTATAACATAACCATCATAATGAGCAAGTTGATTCTCAGTCAATAAAACTTTTAAAGTTTGAAACTGGAAGGGTGATTTAGCTGTTAAGTAGCTTTGTTAAATTCAAAAGGGTGATATTTACAAAAAACTATCACAGGCGGTCCTTTGGTCAGAACAGAATAGCTAAATTGAAAAATTTTCTGCCTTTAAAATTATTCTTTTGTAATAATATGCTGGTATTATCAATGTATATACATATATACAATGGTGATTGTGAGGGTAAAATTGTGTGTGTGTTGAAGTAACATTGTCCTAATGTACATGTGTTTCAGTGGTTCCTGCCTATGTTTGATGCTGATTAAAATAAGAAGCTCATCAAGACTGAAGACCAGATGTGGACCAGCAGGACCAGAACCTCCTTAAGGTTCTTTATTGTCATTCGAATCACATGTGGTACATTAAGTGGAAAAAAATTGTGTACTCAAGGTCCCAGTTACACCCAAAAATATAAAGTATAAAAACAAACAGTATAAAAGGATCTAAGATATAGGCTAAACAATAATGTAATACAATATGGTGTATGCAGCCTGAACATGAGTCTGTTGTTAGCCAATGGGTATGAATATAGCTTATTAAAGGCAGGAAATCAGCAGCATGCATAATCAGCACCACAGATAAAATGATATATCACCAATTAAAGTGGCATTACAAGGATTTTTGTGCTTAGGGATTTATCAGTCTTACAGCTTCAGGGTAGATGCTGTTCCTCAGTATAGTGGTTCTACACTTAATGCTCTGCAACCTACTGCCTGAGGGAAGAGGGGAAAAACGTGTGTGCTGGGTGAGTGGGGGTCCTTCATGATGAAGGTGGACCTCCTGCATCTGAAGGTGTAAATGTCTGTGATGGTGGGGAGGCAGACTTATCATAGAGTGGAAGAGAAGACCCAAGGACCAGTCTGTTTGGAGACCATCTCAATATGGAGGAGACCAATGTCAGGTTTTTGGTCACTACAGTTCCTTTAAAAATTGAGGAGGATAAAAAAAAACTTACCAGGGACCCAGATTCAAAGACTCATAAAGACAGTTCCAGCTCTTCAAAGACTGACATTAATGAGGACGATGAAGAGCATGGTGAAATGACCGGTCTTTACTGTCCACTGTCTGACTCAGAATGTGAAGACAGCATGAAGGACTGGAAGGAGAGCAGGGCTCCTGAATCAGAGGTAAAAACTGTCAACAAATCTTTTAGCTGCTCTGAGTGTGGTACGCAGTGTGTCAGTAACCGGACTCTTCAAAGACACATGACAAGTCACTCAGGAGTGACGTCTTCAAAATGTTTGTTTAAAAAGAAATGTGTTGGAGAGAAGAAAAATGTAGAGTCACACAGGAAAGTCCATGCAAAATCATTAAGCTGTGATGACTGTGGTAAAAGATTTACTTTCAAATCCCATTTACTCTTACACATGAGAGTCCACACAGGAGACAAACCATTTCCTTGTGATCTTTGTGGACAAAGATTTAGTCATAAGACATCTTTAAACTCACACATGAGAGTCCACACAGGAGCCAAACCATTTCCTTGTGAACTTTGTGAACAAAGATTTAGTCATAAGCCATCGTTAAAATCACACATGCGAATCCACACAGGAGAAAAACCATTTCTTTGTGATCTTTGTGGACAAAGATTTAATCATAAGACTTCTTTAAACTCACACATGAGAGTCCACACAGGAGACAAACCGTTTCCTTGTGATCTTTGTGGACAAAGATTTAGTCATAAGGTAACTTTAAACTCACACATGAGAGTCCACACTGGAGACAAACCATTTCCTTGTGAACTTTGTGGACAAAGATTCAGTGAGAAGAACACTTTAAATGGTCACATGAGAGTCCACACAGGAGCTAAACCGTTTCTTTGTGAACTTTGTGGACGAACATTTAGTCGTAAGACGCATTTAAACACACACACGAGTGTCCACACAGGAGAGAAACCAGTTCCTTGTGATCTTTGTGGAAAAAGATTTGGTCGAAAGACAACTTTAAATCGACACATGAGAGTCCACACAGGAGACAAACCATTTCCTTGTGAACTTTGTGGACAAAGATTTAGTCAAAAGACACAATTAAACACACACATGAGAGTCCATACAGGAGACAAACCGTTTCATTGTGAACTTTGTGGACAAAGATTTAGTCAGAAGTTCACTTTAAACAGTCACATGAGAGTCCACACAGGAGACAAGCCGTTGCCTCTTGAACATTGTGGACAAAGTTTTAGTCAGAAGCTCACTTTAAGCAGTGACATGAGAGGCCATACAGGAGACAAACCGTTTCACTGTGAACTTTGTGGACAAAGATTTAGTCAGAAGTTCACTTTAAACAGTCACATGAGAGTCCACACAGGAGAAAATCCGTTTCTTTGTGAACTTTGTGGACAAAGGTTTGCTCGGAAGACAACTTTAAACACACACATTAGAGTCCACACAGGAGACAAACCATTTTCTTGTAAACTTTGTGGACAAAGATTTAGTCGTAAGTCAACTTTAAAATCACACATGATAGTTCACACAAAAGACAAACCATTTCCTTGTGAACTTTGTGGACAAAGATTTACTCGGAAGGCCTATTTAAACTCACACATGACAGTCCACACAGGAGACAAGCCATTTCCTTGTAAACTTTGTGGACAAAGATTTCGTCAGAAGACTACTTTAAACACACACATGAGAGTCCACACAGGAGTCAACCTATTTCCTTGTAAACTTTGTGGACAAAGCTTTAGGCGGAAGACAGATTTAAATTCACATGTGGAAGCCCACACAGGAGAAAACCATTTACTTGTGAACTTTGTGGACAAAGATTTAGTCTGAAGACAACTTCAAACTCACACATGAGTGTCCACACTGGAGAGAGATAACTTTCGAACTGTAAATTTTAAAATAATCATTATAGGCCATGAGATGCAACCTACATCACCCAAATAAAATTTGTTTTGATTTTGTAAAATATACATTTCTGTCACAATTTTTAACAAGTACCCAACCTATGATTTGCTCCTCGTTTCTTATGAATACTTTAAAAATAAACCTTCTCATAATTTGGACTATGGATGTTGGTTCTAAAATACTGTTTCAGCGGCTGTGCAATAATAATGTCCCTTTTCCATTAGTACCTTTAGTACCGCTACAGCACGGTTCTACTTGGCTCGGAACAGTACACGATGTGTTTCCATTATGCTTTCAGTATCAATTTCAGTGGGCGGGCTTCAAATTGACATCACACGCCTAACCAGCTGGTGCTAGTAATTCTGGTGGTAAGACCCTGAAACAGGCATGGTGAGAATTTATTTAGAAGTTTCTGGTCAATTAAAAAGAATACAGATTATTAAAATTATCACATAACCAGTATGTATGAGAGAGAGAGAGAGAGAGAGAGAGAGAGAGAGAGAGAGAGAGAGAGAGAGAGAGAGAGAGAGAGAGAGAGAGAGAGATAGAGAGATAGATAGATAGATTCACCATTAAATCTCTGATGATGCAGATTCTACAAAAGCATCTAAGTTTAAAATTTTATACATTTTCTTCATCATTTGATGTATTTGCACTCGTGTCTACTTTAATTGTTCAGTTAATGTGGTTTTGTTTCTTGTTTAGTTTTTTTATTATTTTTTTAGCATTGCTTTAAAGTTTAATTATTGTTTTGTGATTTGCACATCTGTGGGTTAGAATAAAGTTGAACTAAAGGCTGTAACTCTTCTTTAAACATGTTTGAGGGAAATATTCCTGAGAGATCCAATAATTTGTGTCTTTTTATGATTTTTCAGCTGAGTTAACTTTAACAGATTATTTAATAGTCATTAAAGTGACAACAGGATTTCATGATAAAGCAGGCACCGTTGATTTGTTTTTTAATCTTCACTGATTAAAAAAAAAGAAAAAATATACAGGTAGTCCTCGACTTACGACGCAGATCCGTTCCCACGGCAACGTCGTAAACCAAATTTGACGTAAGTCGGAAAATGCATGGTATGCGGCGGCGTAAACACGGTTTTTTCAACGTAACACAAAATCAGCGTACATTCTGTACCTTAAACCTGTACCGTACTGTATTTCCAAGTGGTTAGCTAACACAGTACCCTACATATTATCAATTATTATTACTTTTGGGAGCCATAATGAAGGACAAAAAGAGTTAATGGTCTACCGGGCTGCTGGTGACGCCGTCCTCCTCGGTCCAGAGCGGCGTACAGTACAGTTTTCCTCCGCCGCTGCACCGTGTACCATGTGTCCGACCGCAGCTGTAGTACATACTCCGCCGTAACAAACAGAGCTGCTAAAGGCTGCAGCTCATGCCTTTCACCATTCATCCGAACACGGCCTGCTGCTAGCTGAAGGTCCGACCGCAGCTGTAGTACATCCTCCACCGTAACAAACAGAGCTGCTAAGGCTGTAGCTCACGCCTTTCACCCGACAACAACTTCCCCCAACTTACTGCTCCCTGCCCCCCCTTCCCCACAACAAGATGGACGCCTGAGAGCGGGAGGAGTCCACAGGGTCTTAAAGGGAAAGGTATTAACACCCCACACACAAAAGAAAAGGCACTGTGTGTAACTGAAAAAAGGCTATTGAAAGTCAATGGGAGGTGTGATGTCAATGGGAGGTATGACGTAAGTGCGAAACATCGTAACTCGAGACCGTCGTAACCTGAGGACTACCTGTATAAACTGGGGGCCGAGATGATGTAGAAGTAGGGCAGCCAACTTGGGACCAGAAAGTCACAGTTCGACTCCCCACCATGCCCACGTTGTGGTGTCCTTCAGCAAGACAGCCACCATAATTGCTCCTCGGACACTTAGCTGCCCACTGCTCCACCTGGGTGTATCTCATGTGTGATGGGTTAAATGAACTAATGTCATCATTGTATAGGAACATACAGTACAATGATAACAACACATAGCACTTATCTCTTTTATCTAAAAATAAATGTAGACAAATTAAACAGATCTTGCACAATCTTTTAGTGCTTAGATTTTAAAATGGGGATAGTGTTAGATAAAAATATCCTTGCATTATTTTAAAGGAGCCACACACGACGACAGAATTTTTTTTTAACCCAGTTTTACTTGCAAGGGCATGGTTCATAGCAGGCGTACACAAATGTTTCATTGAAGCTTGGTCATGAGGATCTGCACCAGACAGTATACTAGGTGTTTTTTTTTTTTTCATACGCACTTGTCGCAACGACCTCGCTTCCCAAATTACAGACTCGGAGGCGACCTTGGAGTTACCAGCTGCACATGCAGTATCAAATCAGCTACTCATTCAGCTCTGTCTGCTAACTCAAACACACGGTTCATGGGCAGTTAACATTCTCAGCCATAGCAGTTAAAAAACATCCATAAACATTGACCGATATTCCCCTGACAGATACGTTTTAACTACTGTCATACCAAATCTCAGCTCATCTATCTATCCATTTTCTTACCTGCTTCTCATTCTCCTTATCAGGATGCAGGGAGTTGGTGCCTAGCTCCAGCAGTTACTGAACAAGAATCGGGGTACACCCTGGACATGTCTTCAGTCCATCACAGGGACACATAAAGACAAACGAGACAACAACCATTCACTCTCTCACTCGCACCTAGAGACACTTTAGAGTTACCAATCAGTCTAACATGCATGTT
>JARVGS010000853.1:635418-646368 GCA_031762315.1 Hypsolebias antenori | reverse complement strand
AACAGGAGGTTGGCTTGAAACACAGCAATGAAGACTACTTATGGGACTGATCTGGTTGCAGGCCACAGACTGATGAAGTTTTCTGGATAGAAGATGAAATGTTTCTCCCTTAAAGAAACTAGTCTAGATGAAATGATTTAATCTTTTTTGCAAATTCATCTCAATGTTACTACCTGTGTAATAACCTGTCACACAACCTGTGTTACATGCAATATATATCGTGTGCATTTGCCATTATATATCTGTTCCTATCAAACCCATCTGGTTGAAACAGATGGCCGCTTAACCATTAAGCATACAATGTAATTATGAAAGAAAATTGAAGATTTACATGCAGTTACTTTCATACAGATGAACATGTGGGAGCTACTTTCTGTTTATAACTTTTGTGATCAGCTCATCATGGGGTCGGTCGCCAGCTTTTTCCATTTTTTTTCCAAACTCCATTTAGTTTTTGAAATTGAATAAACTGTATTCCACCCTCTAAATGCTAAGGGTAACACATGTCTGCATTGCATGTTCTCCATTGACAATGTTTAACCTTTTTTTTCCTCTGATGATTTTTCACAAAACCCCTTTGACTGCAAAGCGTCCACCAAGAAACCCTTGATGGGCTGCAGCCCAGCTCTGCAGGTAAGGGGCATTTAACTTCGGATTGGCATTTACCTTCAAATTGAGGTTGTTGATTGGTCATTTGCTGACACGCCTATTGGATTGATCGACAAGTCACATTGTGGATCTGACTCGTGAAAAAAAGAAAGAAAAATAAAATGAGAGCTGCCGCCGGCCCTGGGCAGAGGCAGCTGGCAGCCCAGGAGCAGCGGTAGCGGTGTTCTGTATATATACGTTGTTAATAAAAAGTTGTAAAAAAAAAAAAATCATAATAAAAACAATAATAATAATAATAATCATCATTATCATTTCGCCTTTCAGGACACCCAAGGACACTTCACAGCAAGAAACATATCACAGAGATTGTGTAAAAACAAACAAGCACAGGGCAAACATCAGCAGGAATAAATTGAAATAGAGAATACATAAAGAATATAAAATTCAAAATAATATAAAATACATTTAGTAAAGTCAAGGATAAGCGAGTCTAAAGAGATGTGTTTTCAGAGCAGTCTTGATTAGAGAAAGGGAGGTGGTGTTTCAAAGGTCTGGTGGTAGAGCGTTCCAGAGATGAGGGACAGAGCAGGCGAAGGCCCTGCTCCCCACGGTGGAGAGGTGGGCAGAGGGTACATGGAGATGTAGCGAAGAGGAGGATCTGAGAGAGTGAGATGGGATGGAGATTTGTAGGAGGTCAGATAGAAAAGGAGGGGCAAGGTTGTGGATAGCTTTGAACGTGAGAAGTAGAATTTTGAAGACAATACTTGATTTAACCGGGAGCCAGTGGAGCTGCTGCAGGACAGGAGTGATGTGATTATAGGAGGTTTGAGTTATGACACGGGCAGTTGAATTCTGGACCATCTATAGCTTGTGGAGAGATATGTTAGGGAGGCCATAGAGACGGGAGTAGCAGTAGTCGATACAAGAAGTCACAAGACTGTGCACAAGGATGGCTGTGGAGTGGGGTGTGAGAGAAGGACGGAGGTGGTTAATATTTCTGAGGTGGAACTAGGCAGACTGAGTAACATTGTTGATGTGTGAAGTGAAGGAGAGAGTGGTGTCGAGGATGACACTGAGACTCTTGACCTGAGGGGAGGGGGATAGCAGAGAGTGTTCACTTGTGTTTTTTGTGACAAAGTGGAAAACAAGAAACCTTTAAATTAACATGTTGATTTCTTTCTTTTATAAATCCAGATATTTATTCAGGAGGTAAATGATTAATTCAAAGACATATTTTCTGTAGATAACGGAACGGGAACTGAAGCCTGGTGGAGGAAACATCCCTGTCTCTGAGAAGAACAAGAAGGAATACATTGAACGGATGGTGAAGTGGAGGATAGAGAGAGGAGTGGTTCAGCAGACTGAAAGCCTGGTCCGGGGCTTCTACGAGGTTTGGATCTGAACACGGCTACTTTGTGTTTTATATGCAGGTATTTTGTGTAAAAGGAGGCTTTTAAAACAAATGTGGGTTTTTGTTTCAGGTGGTGGATGCTAGGCTGGTGTCAGTGTTCGATGCTCGTGAGCTGGAGCTGGTGATTGCCGGAACCGCTGAGATCGACTTATCGGACTGGAGGAACAACACAGAGTACAGAGGAGGTGTGGCTCAAAGGAGGAAGACCAGGGTTGCTGATCTGATTCCACACAGACTAAAGATGTTTCCTGTTCAAGTTCAAGTTGTGTTTGTCATATGCAAAAGGTTAACACAAGGTGACCAGTACAATAAAATGTTCAGGATGAGAAAAAACGATTTGACTCGCTAAAAACAAAGAACAACAAATAAGAAATACTAAAGCACACAATAAGGGTGCAAAATAAAGTACCAAAAGTGAAAAAGTAAATACAATATTTACAAGGTCCTAAAGAAATACAGTATAGTAAAAAAACAACATGGTAGAATATAACGGTGCAAGTAGGATGGATTTGTATGAATAAGTATTTCAAGGAAGTAACACAAGCTAAAGTTCTTATAAGTTGTTATACTTTTGTTCAGGTTACCATGACAACCACATTGTGATTCGTTGGTTCTGGGCAGCAGTGGAGAGATTCAACAATGAGCAGAGACTGCGCCTCCTGCAGGTGGACCCCTGTTCTGTCACATTATTTACCAAAACCAATCCTCCTGAGTCTCAAGTTGTTGAGTCTCTATTTCTGACTTTTGTGCAGTTTGTTACCGGGACGTCCAGCATCCCGTACGAGGGATTCGCCTCGTTGCGTGGCAGCAATGGACCCCGCAGATTCTGTGTGGAGAAGTGGGGGAAGGTCACCTCCCTGCCCCGGTGAGTGATCTCAGTCTGGTTTGGAAGGGTTCAAGTGTCACCCAGGTAGAATGTTTAGTACTTCCAGTCTGGGCACAGTTTCTCTGTCTGAACCATATGTCGAAGTTAAAAATCCTTTCTCTAAAAACGATCATGTACTATGACCAAAACAGTCTGAATGACCTTCAGACAGTCTCAAGAACTGTTGATCCAGACCACTTTAACAAATACTTTAACAAATTGCAGGAAAGTCTAGACTAGAGTCCGACCGATATGAAAAATTTGGCTATCACCGAGACCGATATTGGGATGGGAGGCGACTGCCAATAACAATATAATGGCTGAAAAACTGTGTGCTTTGTCCACCCCAAAGAATTTGAACAAACAGCAAGTGGAGTGAGGCTTGTTTATTTAGCACAGCTGTTAGCATTCATGAAGCTAAGCTAATCAGATCCACCTATAATTCGCCCCACTGTGCTGCCTTTTGTTCAAAGACAGTAATAAGTTCATCATGTGAGTAAGTTACGTAAATGAGGTGATAAATAAGTTCCTAGTTAATTAGTTTAAGTAAATTCATGCTAGAAGCTGTTAAAATGTTTTGAGTTTGAATTCCAATCAGAGTGAAACATCTGACCTTCGTCATATTGTAGTGCAGCACGTCAGGTAGTGAGTGCTCTCACCACAGAACAATCTTTGATGTCTTTTCTCCAGTAAACCATGTGCTTCAGAAATTAAGGGAGAAAGCAGCTCATATACTTGTGCCTTGAGAGACTTTCATCTTTTCACAAATTTATAAATAAAAGGTCTTCAGTAAAATCAAGAAAGCAAACCTTGTCTGAGGACTTCTTATATTTTGTTCACTTGTTGTGAGGACGGCATACCCACACTAACATTAGCTTGTTAACGTGAGAGGCATGTAGCTAATGACAAGCAGGTTGAAAGACTGAAAATAATTTATTATTGTGAATTTTTATTTTATTTTACAAATCAATTAAAATAAACTTACCATGCTCTGTTCAGCAAAATACACTACACAGTCCTGCTCCGTGCTTCATCGGAGCTGAATGTCAAAGTGAAACTTAGAGCGAACATCCATGACTTGAAAGTAGTCTTCATGCACCCTCTGCTGGATACATTTTACAATTACAGCTGGTTCCAGCATTTTAGAGGTGAAAATTAGAAGTGCTTATATCGGCCAATAATGGGACCATTATCGGCGATACCAGTAAGTTCCCAAACGTTTATATCGGCCAAAGTCATCCGCCCTATCGATATATCGGCCAGACTCCGGTCTAGACCAGTGTTTTTCAAAGTGTGGACTGCGACCTCCTGGGGGCCACCAGAAAGCTGGAGAGAAGAAGATAAAAATAAAAATAGTAATAAAAATAATAAAAATTGCCCTCTAGGGCAATCTGTATCTGTCATTTCCAGATAAACACGCTTGAGAGGTTAGATTTCTTTTGTTTTGTTCTTCTGGTCAAGTTTGTTGAAAAGCTTTTTTTTTTTTTTTCAGTGGGAATATAAAACTGTGTTTAAAACATGTTAGTTTTTGATGCTCAGCAGCTATAATAAATAATTGAATATAGTGAAAAAAGTTAAAGCATTCTAAAAGTTGATGTTTCTTTGCATATTTTGTAGCATTGTTTGTGGGTTTGTGAGAGGGGCCTTGGCCAGAAGCTAATGCTGTTTGTGGGACCATGACATGGAAAAGTTTGGGAACCCCTGGTCTAGACCAGGGTCCAGAAATTATAAATCAGCATGAACTATAAAAATGAACAAGAGCATTTGTATTTTCAATTAAAACAGTGTAAATGCTGAGTATTGAACCACTTTGTTGTAATTTGCTAAAGAATCTGAAACTGAGTTGTAAAAGCTAAAGAAGCAGAATACTTGAGACAAGTAGCAAAAAAAATTTAAAAGTAGAAAAATACTAGCTAAAATGTACATATAGCAAAATATTTCTTAAACGAGGCAGAAGGTTAGCTAAAGATTAAAGTAGCGCAATGCCAGCCAAACACTAAAACTAGCAAAATGTCAGCTAAACACAGCAAAAGGTTAGCCAAAGGTTAAAATAAACCAAAAGTAAGTGTTAGCTGCTAGCTAAAACTAACATGAAGCTTGTTTAAAATTGCACAAAATTAGTTAAAACCTCAGTACCATTAAAGGTTAAGCTCAACTAATATTAACAGAATGATAGCTAAAAGTAGCGAAATGCTAGCTAAAAGCTAATCTTATCATACCTGTAGCTTCAAGCTAAAACTTAGCTTAGCGTGAAGCTTGAAAACTTGGCTTGAATAAAAGTAACACAGACCTAACGTGAGCAAAACAGTCTCTAACAGCTAAACACTATGTAAAATGAGCAACACTGTAACTAGTGTGGCTAGAGTGAACAAAACAGTAGGTAAAGTCTAGAACTAGCAGTACAGTAGCTAAATGCTAGAGTTGGCTCAAGACTAAAAGTTAATTTTAGCAAAACAGTAATTATAAGCTGAAGTTTGCAAAGCAGTGGTTAAAAGCTAAAGTTAGCTAATCCATAGCCAAAGGCTAAAGTTAACAAAACAGTAGCTAAAAGCTAAGCACTCCTCTGTTCACGTTCTGATGGTTTCTGCTGTGGAGGAGCAGCTGAAGTTCTTCAGTCCATGCTGAAGAGCAGATGGGTTTCAATCACGTCACAAACAAGACTCCAGACAGGAAGAGACGAGGGACCCTCCAGATGTTTGTGGTGTCTAACTGGCTGTGCTCTTCCCCTCAGAGCTCACACCTGCTTCAACAGGCTGGATCTGCCCCCGTACCAGTCCTTCTCCATGCTCTACGAGAAAATGCTGACCGCTGTGGAGGAGACCAGCACCTTTGGACTGGAGTGAAGTCTTATCTCATCTGCTCGCCAGTCCAACCGTCAGAGCCCTGCTGGGCTGGGACCAGTTTTAGGAAGCAGGAAGTGTAGCATGACACAAAGAAGCAGAGACAGCTTCAAACCCCACCTGAGTCTCAGACTGTGGAGGAAACCTGCCTCCTCCTGGTCACATCTGTTTCATGTGGTCCTGCTCCCTGAGGCAGCTGCCGCCAGTTTTAAATCAGGAGTTCAGGTCGTTCAATTGGTTTTATTTAGAATAAACTGTGTTTTGATGACAAATGAAGACCCACACTGCCTTCAGGACTGACATAATATCTGACCAATTAGAGACTTTTTTTAAAATCAGCTGTTTTTGTACTGTAGAAGAGAACTTGTAGATCTTGAACAGGTTCTGATGAGCTCCTGAAACATCTCTCCCTGCTGGCCAACTCACAATCTGCTCTCATGTTGAGAGTTCGCTTGCTGTCTTTGGACTGCCCACCGGCGATGCTAGGTGAGAAATCTGGCAGCCATTTTGTAAAGAGCTACGTTTTTATGTTCATCGTATGGAAGCCCCACGTTGTTAACCCTCAGATGAGCCCTTCAGGACAAAATGTTGATCTTTGTATTTGTTTGTGTTGTCAAACACAACTCTTCCTGACAAAGACTCAAAATCTTGGGGATTTGTGGAATAGTTTAAAAAATGTTCCTATAAGCTCACAGTAAAGTTACTGCCCTCTAGTGGTCCTTGGGGGAATCGACCCTATTGAAATCAATTATTAATGCACCTTTTAATCCCTTCTTCACTGTATCATAAAATTATGCATTTATTTTAGAAATGTTTTCTTTTACTGTCCCTTTACTTTTTTTTTTTTTTTTTTTTTTTTTACGACCCACTCCGTGTTGCTGATTTTTAATTAATTTTTCCCAAAATGTATTTAGTTTTGGCAGTTTCGCTGACTCATGCCAAGTTAACATTTAACAAGAACTTTACAACGTTTCAGTCTTGAACTGTGCTTAGTCTCATACTCTTGTCTAATGAGATTTTATTTTGATTTACTTTTATTCTAAAGGTAAAGGAAAACTTTAACCCACATCACAAAAAATGTAAATCAGGTCATCTGGACAGTTTCTTTTGGGGAGAAATGTTTCGTCTTTCATCCGAAAGACTTCATTAGTCAACCTGCCACCAAGATCTGTCTTATTCCTTATTTTTTGCCCTATAAGTTGCGTTTTTATATAATTTACATGCCCTGCGACTTATACGCCGAAACAACATGTTTATGGATTTTCCCCATATTAATAAACCAATTTTTGGCTGAGATATGTTTTCATTCATTCTGACTGAAAATATTGAACATTTTCAGCCCCTAGATGGCACTCGAGTAGTATAGCATGCCGTTGTGTCATGTAAAAGGTACGGTAAAAGTGGCTATTAATGACCCAATCGGCTTGCCATAGCCTGCCACCTTCGTCCCGCTCGCCTGAGCAACCGTAAACCAGCTTCATTTTGCCCCGGCCAAATGCAGCTCATTTGAACATTAAAGTGCATTTATTAAGGAAAAGTTCATCCGAGACACACCTTTGTTATGATTTTGAGCAAACAAATAATTGTTTTTAAGTTTTAATCTTGTTCAATTCTTCCTGTGCATGCTCCCACGGCTTCCATTTATAAGACAGGTGGCAGGCCTCAGACTGACGAAACTGTCCAGACGACCTGATTTAACCCAGGTTCTGGTTCTATAAGAGATGATTGAGCTTACAAACCTTTTTTCTTTAACCCACAGTCTGTTGTTTCTGATCGAAGCTGCATCAGAAGAACAGTCACTTCTCCTGAAGCTTCTCCACTGGTCATCTCTGACTGGTTCCTTGTTTCTGATTGGAAAACTGGATTTGACAACATAAAAACTGATCAACAGATGGATCTGTTAATCTATGAATGAATGCACTCCCAGGCCCCTGTGGGGCCGGGCTGTGAGGACTGTGATCAGTGCAGGCTGTAGTCTGGATGTTGTCGTACTGTGATCTGCAGACACCAAACGTTGGACTGCTTCTCTGAGCTTTACTCTGATACTGATGTCAGTATCGTGACTACTTCCCACATTACTACATGTAGCTCCTTACAAAATGGCAGCGCCGTGGACCGCCCTGGCACTGCCCACTCCAGTGTTTCTCTGGTTCAGTGCTGTCACACCTCCCCCTGGTGGCCCTCCTCCGTAACTGCACGTGTGCTTTCTCCTCTGGGGAACTTCACTCGTGTTTTTTTTAAGAATGTTGCTTCCGGCTGATTTTTGAGTCCGCTCAGAAGCTTTTGTACCAGATGACGTATTTTCATCCCCAGGAGGTGATTTTCTAATCGTGTGACCACGACACACTGGGAGCTGAACGTCACTCTGTCTTGCTTTGTGTGGTTTTCTATAAGATCACCATCAGCTGTGAAGAAAAACATTTCATCACCTCGTGTGTTCGTTGCTGAGTATGTGAACATATTTATGTACTGATATTATTCGCTGCAGGATCTCACAGAAGAGGGGGCTGTTTAAGATTAATGGATTGTTCAGATCTGAGTGTCTGTGGAAAGTTAGTGTCCTACGTCTAAAGATCTGAACTGTCCCTTTATGCTCATGTTGAAATGTTTTCCACACTCACTTGTTTGTGTTTTTACATGTAGCACCTTCAGCGTGGCACCACTTTAAACTAATTTCACTCCAGTCATGTGTCAACGCTATGTTCAGGTTTAAACTTGTCCCACAAACTGGATTTCTTCACATCATATAAACTCTTCTTACAACCCCAGTCCTGAAAAGCTCGTGACTTTGTGAAAAGTGTCAAATAAATAGATAAAACCCCCGAATACATCATTTTAATTTCTCATAAACCCATATTTTATTCACAATGGAGCATCATGAACATCTCAATTGTTCAAACATTGTACCATTTCTTTACATTTTTTGAATTCCCTAAGGAATGTATAACCAGATCATTTCAAAGAGGCTAAATGTCTCAGAAGTAAAGATGGGCAGAGGTTCACCAGGCAATAACAGTACCAGAAAACAGTGGAGCAGTTTTAGAACACCCTTCCTCATTAATAGCCGTGTTGTCTGTTCTAAAGAGGAGAAGGACCATCCAGCCTGTTATCAGATGACCAGACAAAAGCCTGCCTCTCTGATGGTGTAGAGGTGCATTTGTACCTCTGGAATAGGCAACTTACACATCTGGAAAGACTCCATCAATGCAGAAAAGTATATTTTGGCTTTAGATCATCTGCTCAATCCAGATGTGCTTTTTAAGGGAAGGTCTTATTTATTTCAGTAAGTACAAAGTACAAACTGCATCCATCACAGCAGCGTTACATTGTAACCTTTTCATAACGGGGGTTGTAGATGAAGTGCACAGTTTCTGCTCTCTTATAGAACCAGAACCTGTTTTTAGACCTGGTCCAGTTTACAGAAGGAAACAAATGTCTTCACTGCTGTAAAATTAAGACTTTTGGAGTTTAGTCAATAATTATTTGGACACAGTAAAGTTCAGATTGTAAATATCTTAGAATGCATGAGGAAAAAAAACACCTTATCTCACAACATCATGTAGCCTTTTTGCTTAATAAGATGAGTTTTATTTCTTATTTATTTTTCATTTTAACATAAAATGTCATACAGTTTAAATCACAAATTAACCAAGTCTCAAAAAAATGTCCACTTTTCTCGTAGTAAATCACTGTCATGATTATGATGATATTTATTTGAATGTGACCCAGTGTCAGTGTTTTTAACAATTCTGGTGGAAGGGACCAGGATCCAACCAAAGACAGAATCCACTGCCTCTGTACACCACAGGATGAACATATGGGATGTAGAATCATGGCCAACATGTTGTTGTACTGTTTACACGGTCTTTGGTTGAAAACTTGCGATAATCTCACTGAATGCGCTAATCTGTGTGACTGAACAGAATGTACCAAAGTCCAGAGCTTCAGCTGACCCCTCCACCCTTTCTGTACAGAGCACCTGACCTTATATATGAATGTTCAACAAATAAACTCATCTCTGTTTAAAGCTTCTTGATCGTGTCTCTTTAAAATGGGTTAAGTAGGACTGTTAAAGTCAGGACTACTGAAGAGGACGGGTTAAAGCATGCTCGTTTATTCTTAGAGGAAAACAAAATGAATTTCTTGCTATATATATATATATATATATATTTTTTTTTTAATGCAAACACACACAAAGAAAACAAAATCCCACCCCACACCAGACCAATCACATATACACAAATACAGTAATCTATACATGGCATTGACAAGTTCTCAACAAATGACAGAAAAGACTGACTGGTGCCCCTGAATCTTCCTGCAGAAACCGTCAGGGTGTATCTGATTTTTTCCAGATGGCTATGGTACATTTTCATGACTTATCCAGTGTATATAGGCTGAGGTGTGTGGGTCCTTCCAGTTGCACAGAATGAGCCTCCTGACCAGAAGAGAGCCAAAGGCAATCGCAGCCTTCTCGTATATGCTGAAGGACATCTCCACAGGGACTACCCCAAACAGTGAGATGAGTGATGATGGAAGTACAGTTTTCCCACATATCCCAGAGAAGATGTCAAAAATAGATTGCCAAAAGTCTGCAGTTTTACACAAGTCCAGAATGTATGCAGGAGTGTAGCTGGAGATTGTTTACAATGATTGCATGTTGGGTCCAGATCGGCCTTGATCTTGGATAGCTCGTCTTTGGACCAGTGCAGCCTGTGCACTACCTTGAATTGAATTACAGCATGTCTCAGGCAGATTGAGGATGTGTAAATATTCTTAATGATCTTTTGCCAGATTGAGTCCGCTATGGATTCCTCCAAGTCTGTTTCCCATTTCAGTTTAAGGGAGCCCAAACTGGACTCATGGTATGAACTGAGCAGTGTTCACATTTTGCTAAGGGCCCCCTTGATATCAGACCTACACTCCAAAATCTTAACCACAAAATGTTTATAAGGGTATAAAGTAAAATGATCAGAGTTAGACTTCACAAAATTTCTCAGCTGCAGATCTCTGAAAAACTGACTTGTGAATATTAAACTTCTGTACCAGCTGCTCAAAACAGGCAAACCTACCATCAACATAGAGATCATACAGTGAATGTACTCTCCTCGAGTACTCCCCTATCAAAAACTATCAGCTACTGAGGGAGTAAACCTGATTATTTGACACAGGTGCCAAAAACAGTAATAGTTAAATGCCCTCTTGAACTGATTCCAAATCTTAAC
>JARVGS010000835.1:23526482-23540071 GCA_031762315.1 Hypsolebias antenori | reverse complement strand
CGCCTTTAGCTTTGATTACAGCATGCATTCACTGTGGCATTGTTTCAATAAACTTCTGCAATGTCACAAGATCTATTTCCATCCAGTGTAGCATTAATTTTTCACCAAGATCTTGCAGTGATGACTAGACACTAGACATGATGGGTGCACCACTTCACCTGCCTCTCTTCTTACCCTGATGCGCCCATCACTCGAACAGGGTCAATCTGAACTCATCAGACCACATGACCTTCTTCCATTGCTCCAGAGTCCAATCTTTATGCTCCCTAGCAAACTGATGCCTTTTTTTCTGGTCAGCCTTAATGATTATTGGTTTTCTTAAGGCTACGCATCTGCTCAGTCCCAATCCCTTGAGTTCCCTTCACATTGTGTGTGTGGAAATGTTCTTACTTTCACTATAAAACATAGCTCTGAGTGCTACTGTTGTTTTTCTTCCATTTGATTTCACCAAATGTTTAAGAGATCGTCGATCGCGATCAGTCAGGATATTTTTTCAGCCACACTTCTTCCTCGAAGACAATGGGTTCCCACTATCCTTCCAGTTTTTAATAATGAGTCAGACAGTTCTTAACCCAATTTTAGTAGTTTCTGCAATCTCCCTAGATGTTTTCTCACTTGATGCCAATGATTTGACCCTTCTCAAACAGACTGACATATTTTCCTTGACCACGCAATGTGTCTTTCAACATGGTTGTTTAAGAAACAAGAAGCAACTCATTGCACCAGTTGGGGTTAAATAACTTGTTACCAGCTGAAAGACAGTCACCCATACAGTAATTATCCAATAGGAGGCTCATACCTATTTGCTTAGTTAAATCCAGGTGGTGACTTTTTTTGGCCAGGCAGTGTATTTTAATATGGTATGGATTGTGTTAATCTAAATTGGAACATTAATCTGTGATATTTAGAAGATCTCCAAGTGGACTGATGTTTTGAGTATCGTGGCGTATTTTTCTAAGAAATTCGACTTTAAAAGCATTTGCACTTTGCTGGGAAGAATCAACTGGAAATAAAAGTCTAATCTTCCCACCAGGGACCAAACACTTCCTGTTAATGTGCAACATTAAAGCTGAAGATGCTGGAGAAATCCGTTTCAGCTCCAGGGATGTTGAATCAACAGCTTGCCTGGAGGTAGAAGGTGAGTCAGTCCCGTCCCCCCCACCCCCCCCCTTTACTATGAAGCAGTGGTGTAGCCTACATTTTTGTAGTGGGTGTACTGTGCTTAGAAACCAAAGTACACTTGTTGGAACAATGTAATAGTCAATATATTTTGATTTTTAAGCGTATTGAACATTTCCAATTTTTTCTTATGTTTATATATGAATAAATGAACAACAAACATTGTACAATAGTTGGCTTTGTATTAAAAATGTTATAGAATTTAAACAACAGTATCAAAGCAAAGCACTGCATACAGAGAGATTGTTACGGAAGCATTCAACTGCCGTTTAACGTATCAATGACACATGTCTAATGATATGTCATGTATCACTGGGCACTTTTAAGTGGGTGTATTGAAATTCTTAAGCTTTTTTAGTGGGTACACTCCATATGTAGACTACACCACTGTTATGAACCTTTTCTCAGTCTTGAACTTCCACGGCTGTCTAATTTCAGAGCTTCCAGTTTCCATCGTAAGACCACTGCGAGACAAAACAGCCCTGGAGAAACACCGTGTTATCCTTGAATGCACCGTTTCTTCCCCTCACTGCAACGCCACCTGGTACAAAGGCGAACAGGAGCTGGTTTCTTCAGACCGGATAGAGATCACGGCTGACGGCTGCACTCATAAACTGGTAATCCACCAGGTAGCAGTGGAGGATGAGGGCACCTACAGTTTTGAGGTTGGGGACCACACCTCCAAAGCAAAACTAATGGTTGAAGGTAAGTTCTTCACAGGCAAAACCACATCCTCTCATGTTCTCTTCTATTATAACCATGCTTTACACCTTTGCAGCCCAGGCTCTTGTGATGGTAAGAGAGCTACAGGATGTTGAGGTGACAGAACCAGAACCTGCTTCCTTCCACTGTGAGGTCTCTGTTGCCATTAACAAGCCTCCAGTCTGGACCTTAAATGGAGTGGCTCTTCATCCAAGCCCTTCTGTTCGAATGGACGACCACGGAACGGTCCAAAAGCTCACCCTGAGGGACACCAGCGTGGACATGAGCGGGACAGTCAAGTTTACCTTGGGCAAGGCAAAAAGCAGCGCCATGCTAACGATAAATGGAAAGTAGAGAAAATCACCCTAAAATATATCCACTTTCATGTATGACATTTGTTTAAATTGTAATTTTCAGCAGAGCTAAACAAACTGGACATTTGTCAGTCAAGATAGTCTTTTTTTTTACAGTGTAGATATTTAGTTGCTTGATCAATATTTGTCATAAAATACACAATACATTCAAATATTTTTAATAAAAAGCTGCCAAAACAAAAACAAATTTTAATGTGTAACCAAAATAATAATAAAAAAAAAAATCATACACGATAAATTTGTACAATTTTCTAATATTTGTGTCAATACTGAATGTTGGTACTTTTGTGCAATTGAACTTGTAAAGAAAAGTTATTCCCACCAAAATAAACAATTTTAGAATTTACAAATAAATTTGGAATCTTCTACATATGATGATGGGTGTCGTATTGTCTGTGTCTATGCAAGAAGGAAATTAAATTAAAAAAAAGTTAAAATACAAGAACATTTTGAAAAAGGGCAAAATAAAATATGTCTTTGGAGAGATAATCTGTAAAAAGTGTCACAAGTAATTGATTAGCGTGTTTTTATGAAAATAAGTGTTTTGCTTGAAAACACAAATGACATGTTCTCATTAAGAGCCAAAAACTATTGGGTATACAGAGTTTGATCTATTAAGAGAACTGATTCAAAACAGTTCTTGTAAATGAACAGTACTGGATCACTTTAAGGAACAACAAATTTGAGTATTAACTCCAGTTTGCCAAAGTAAGAAGTTTGGGCTTGGGACCAGCAAAAGTGACGCAAGAGACACTCAAAGTTGTTTTATTGAAGTGATTTATTTTAGCCACAGAAAGTTTTGCATCTGTGTCCGACCATGGATTAGCAGCAGCATGATTCATTTATCATTTGTTGAGGTCGTTGGGAGGTGGCAGGAACACTTCTCAAACCCTCTCAACCCCATCTACACGTCTTCCATGGAGGAAGCCGAGTTAGGGGACTTCAGGGTTGATACGTCCATGATGGTGGCTGAGGTCGCCGTGGTAGTTAAAAAGCTCAGAAGCATTAGGACTCCAGCAGTGGATGAGATTCATCTTGATTTCCTTAAGGCTCTGGATGTTGCTGGGCTGTCTTGGTTGTCACGCCTTTGCAACATCGCATGGACAACGGGGACAGTGCCACTGGATTGGCAGACTGGGGTGATGGTTCCCCTCTTCAGAAAGGGGGACCGGAGGGTGTGCTCCAATTACAGGGGCATCACTCTCCATAGCCTCCCCTGGTAAGGTTTAGTCAGGGGTACTAGCGAGTCCTATCGTTGGTAGAACTTCAGATCCTTCTGTTCTGGCCGTGGAACACTGGACCAGCTTTTTACCCTCACTAAGGTCCTTGAAGGGTCATGGGAGTTTGCCCATCCAGTGTTTTATGGACTGTGGACTTGGAGTAGTCGTTTGATCATGTTCCTCGGAGTACACTGTTGGGGTGCTCCGCGAGTATGAGATTGGAGACCTGTTGCTATGGGCTGTTGTTCAGTCCCTATACAAACAGTGAGACTTTGGTTCGCATTGCCAGTAGTAAGTCGGACCCTTTCAGGGTGGGAGTTGGACTCCGCCAGGGCTACCCGTTGTCACTGATTTTGTTCATACCTTTTATGGACAGAATTTCTTGGTGCAGCCAGTGGGCAGAGGGAGTCTGGTTTGGTGGCCTCAGCGATTCCATCTCTGCTTTTTGCAAATGATGTGGTCCTGTTGGCATCATTGTACCGTGATTTTCAGCTCTCATTGAAGCGGCTCGTAGCTGAGTGTGACACTGCTGAGAATCAGCACCTCCAAAGGAAAATGGTGGATTGCGCTCTTCAAACCGAGGTTCAGCCTCAAGTGGAAGAGTTAAAAGTATCTCTGGGTTTTGTTCATGAGGAAAGAATGGAGCATGAGATTGACAGACGGATTGGTGCAGTGTCTGCAGTATTGTGGACTCTATGCCAGTCCATTGTGAAGAGGGAGCAAAGCACAGCAAAACTCTCCGTTTACCTGTCAGTCTACGTTCCTACCCTCACCTATGGTCATGAACTCTGGGTAGTGACCGAAAGAACGAGATCGTAGATACAGATGGTTGAAATGAGTTTCCTCTGCAGGGTAGCTGGACTCTCCCTTAGAGATGGGGTGAGTTGTTGTTATCCAGGAGAAACTTGGGAGTAGAACCACTACTCCTCCACATCGAAAGGAGTCAGATGAGGCGGTTCAGGCATCTGGTATGGATGCACCCTGGGCTCCTCCCTAGGGAGGTGCTTCAGGCATGTCAGACTGGGAGGAGACCCTGGGGAAGACCCAGGACATGCTGGAGACTCTCTTGGTTGGCCTGGGAACAACCTTGTGAGTCCTCCCAGAAGAGCTGGAAGAGGTGGATGTGGAAAGAGATGTCTGGGCCTCCCTGCTCAAGCTGCTGCCCCCCCGACCCAACTTTGGAACAAGCAGAAGCTGATGGATGGATGGGAATATGAAAACTATTGTATATCTGACAAAGCTGAAATGGTGCACCAAGTGGGCAGAGATTGTACACAATCTCTACGGGTTTATTTAATGTCAAACTCCTCCTCTGAGACCCATTATCACCCAATGGGATTTTCAAATGTAACTGTAAAAAACTTGAAATAAAACATACTAAAATAAAACCACAGATTGGAATTATTACTTAAAAAAGGACAAAGTACACTCAACTCGTACTTAATTACACAATGCATGCAGTCGTAACACACCTCTCTGTACTTTAGTGTACATCAGCTGCAAATCGTCTTGTTAAGCTGAAATAATTTCAAAAGATGTGCACAAGAAACTGGAGCTAGGACCGTCAGCATTTATGGGAAACAAATGGCAACATTACATACAGTCCATACAGCATACGGTATGAGGAAACCACAAAAGCCAAAAATTAGGTTACGGTACATCTATTGAATCAAGAGTACAGTAAAATGAATATTCCAATATATTAATTAAATTTGCTTGCTTTATTATTGTGCAAAACATCATATACAAATCTATTAATGTGTAAGAACAGTATCAGCGAACCGTCCCCACATGACACTTGTTATAAAAGTAATCAGATGACAAATTGAGCGTTCCTATAAATACTTTGCTTCTGCCAATAAACTTAAAACAGCAAATCTAACCAATCTAACTGAAGACGTGTTGATGGCTTACAAGAAACATTTTTTTTCTAGTTGTTTGGATCCTACCTACTAATATGGCACTAGTTCTTGCACAAAAACAGCAAGAACATAATTTCAAATGGAAAATCTATAAATATTTTATCAGGACCACTCTTGGGCAGAACAAAAACAACAAAAAACAGTATTATTCAACCACAAAAGGCTAATTTTGATTGACAGGAATTTGTTTTAACATATAAAAATAATGCTTTAGCTCTTAAAGAGGGTAGAGTTAACGTGTTTCCCTGCTCCATGGAAAGCCTGGAAACATTTTATAAATAATGTAGCCGAGCGTTTTCATTCATCTGTGTCAACACAAGACATTGTCATATCGCAAATAAGAGAGAAACGAGGCATATTGCTTTTATGTCAGCTGAATTAAAATTCACCAATACGAGGAAAAAAAACTTAAGATGCAATTGTAAAATATATATATTTTAAATCCAGCTCTAAATTGTCTCACATATCTTTTAATGTGATAACGGGCCTTTCCTAACCACAATGCCTTTGGCCATGAGGCGTAAAACCCTGCTACGTTTCAGTTGTCAAATATTAAAATGTAGGGCGCTGCGTCAAAAATTGATCAGTTTTACATCATCAACATCGCAGATTTCAATAAATCGTAAACTGTATGCGAAAAACGTCAATCTGTCAACCCTTATATGATAAAAGCCGACAGCCGGCACGTAAAAGTGCTGTGAGCATCACGAGTACAGAACATGTGAGTTTAACATCGCAAACTTGTGAAAAAAAAAAAAAGTCTATGTTATTGATTTTGCTTTTGATCTTTTCAATGTTACTGCAGCTTCACTAGAATACGGAGTTCAAATTACATAATTTACGTCCTCAAAATAAAAAACAAACAAAAAAAAAAACAAGAATTCTCAGCCAAGTTACAAACAATACATTTGCATCGTACAGATTAATAGTGTTGATGGTGAATTTTACACCTAACTCTGAACAGAAACATAATTTGCTCCAAGCCTAATTTAGAACCAAACCCGTTTCCAACCTACGAGTACCGACCGCTCAGGGAGGAAAAAATCCAAACTGAGAAGACGAAGAGCATTCCTTCTGCTCACAACAGACTCAGGAAACCGTTCACGATTTGTAAAACAAGGAACAAATCACACCTCTGATCACCAACAGAGACCGACACCTTTAGATTTGTTTTTGGAAGACAGTCGTAGTCCTCTTACTTGGGAGTCGAGGACACGTTTGACAGGAAAGTGCTTTAAAGCATTATTAAAAACCTGCTTTTCATGAGAACAAGTTAGTGTCAGGATTTTGGGGACACTAGTCACGGGGCTTGGCTTCTTTAATTTTGGTGGATTGATTGTAAAAGTATAAGTAGATATTTCTATTGTAGTAGTCCCTCATTTATCACGGGCGTTAGGTTCCAGGAACCCCTGCGATAAGTGAAAAACTGCCAAGTAGGGATAGTAGTAAAAGAGAAGTGCAGCAGGACAGCAAAGGGTTAACCCTTCATGCAGCAGATGCAGAGGAGAAATGTGGGCGTGGCAGAGAGCCGCATGTGGCTGAGAGTGGAGATCATGACAGGCTGCAGGAGGGAGCCTCTCCTGCACCTGTGGGCTGCACACAAGTGCTAAATCATTTAAAATAATTTCTTTTAAATAAACAATCCATGCCGATCGTGCGGCTCGTCCATCGATCAGCCAATTGTGTGTCATGTCCACTCTTATTTTGAAAAACCGTGAAAGTCGAACCGCGAAGTAGTGAGGGACTACTGTATTGTAAAACCGAACCTTGCACTATAGACTACACATCAAACATGTAAAGTGCTGTCCAATCAATTCTGTATTTTCATTAACTCGTGATTACAGCCCTGGCTGTAATTTATTTTTTCTTAAGAATTGCTATTCAATAACACTGTCAAGACTTTTTTCAAAAATACTTGATTACATTTGCGAAAAAAAAAAACAAAAAAAAAAAACAACCTCTGAAATGAGATTTAAGGATCAAATGCTTTTTGACTCCAGACCAGGTGTGTCATCTTACAAAGCAAGGGCATAATTATGCTAACCGTTTTAAAAGACGCTACGAATCCGCAGCGCACATTCATTATTTCAATGACTCAAACGTGTTTGCACGTAAACGTTTTCAAAATCAGTTTCTGGGACTGCACCAAGAAGAGATCTGCTTTCCAAGCTGTGTCTGGGGGGGTTTCATGGCTTCTGGCCTCTGCAGAAATGTCTTCAAACATTTATCCTTTCACCCTCACATCAGCTGGTTCATGTCAGACCAGGTTTGACCAGGTCAACAATCACTGAAGATGTCCAAGTAAAGACTTGGTTTGATGCTGGGTGGGGGTGAAGGCTCTGTCCACAGCCTGAGTTCTGGCTGGCAGTGATAGCTGGAGCGTCGCTGAATTTCCATTTTCCTTTATCGTTGAACACAGATTTGTTCGGAGCTGAGGCGACGGGTCGAGCGGCGTTAGCTTGTAGGCCCTTGTTGCTTCAAGACTGTGTAGACATTATCCACTTTGCTCAGCCTCTCAAAGAACGGGATGAGGTCCAGCAGCTCCGTGTCTGACATGTCATCGAACCATGAGGCCACGGGCACCTTGATTAAAAAATAAATACATAAATTTAGCATCCACACTAACTGAACCAAACCCATTTTAACATCCAACACTCACCGCGTTGTCAGGGTGGAAGATGTAGGAGGCGGGGGAGTTGTCCACAATGATGACTTTGTTGAGGTCGCGACCCAGACGGCTCAGGTCCTTGACGTAATTACCTCGGTGGAAGACACAGGACTCCCTAAAGAGGCGACAGCGAAACGCACCCCACTTGTCCAGGAGATCGGAGACGGGGTCTGCGTACTGACACAAGACGAATCAAACGTGGATTTAAATGATTTCATACTAAACATTTGAACAAACCACAAGACGTCTGCAGTCAAAGTGAAGGAGACTGAGTGACGCAAACACCGGTCAAGATGCTGGTAGGGTCGAGTGATGATATGGACGTGTTTTGCAGACAAATTATTGAAATGATTTCATTCAACAGCACAATGATGCTGAACAACAAAATGACTGAAATGCTGAGCTGAGGTCTTCAGAGAGGAGCAGAAGCAAAAAGGCCACCGTCTGGGCACAACACCATTACGGCGTGAGGTGGTGCATCGGTATAAATATCTGGGAACTGTTCTTGATGACAAGCTGACCTTTGACCCCCATGTGAACTCACTTTATAAAAAGTAAAAAGGCCCACCGGCAACTTTATTTTTTATCAGAAGCTCTGTGGTTTTAATGTTGATTCTACTTTTATGAGCATGTTTTACTGAGTCTTTTTTTTTTTTTTACTTGCACCTTCATGTGTTGGTTTGGACTTTTGACATTTAAGAACTGGAACAAACTCTCAGGGTTTGTCAGGATGTGCAGCAAAACTGCTGGCATAGCCCTACAGAACCTCACTGACCTACACAAGGTGACGTCAGTGAACAAGTTCAGGCTGATTGTGGCAGATCCTGATCATCCACTCCATGGTGAGTTCAGGTTGCTTCCATCTGGATGCAGGTATCTGCTGCCCAGACGTAGAACGAACATACTGAATAACTCATTCACCCGTGTAGCCATCAGGCTTCTCAACGAACAGTGATGACTTCTGTACTGTTATTTTAACGTCTTAATGTCTTGTCTGGTATGGATGTTTTATATTTTTACTGACTGTGAAACAAATTGCCCCTTGGGGATAATACAAACTCTTGAACTTATAAAGAAGAGTGGGGTAAAACTCCAGCAAAACGATGTTGAGAAATTGATCCAGTCTCATAGGTGACAGCATCATATTCTACGACTCCAGTGCTTCACACACTGCTTCAATGTTCTGGCTTGTTTGGTTGTTAAATAAATGACTATAAATAAATTCAGCACATTGTGTTAGTTATATAACGTTTCTGGGGATGATTACCTCAACATCATCAAATGCTACACAAAATTTTTTTATTTGTGCTTACAGGTCATTTCCCAAAGGTTTTCATGTACCATACTTTCCGCCATACACGTTGCACCGACGTATAAGTCATATCAGTCCAAATATGTCTAGTAAAGTGGGAAGGGGGGGGAACAAATACGTTGATTCACCATATAAATCAAATCTATTATGCGTCACCGCTGACGCGTCGTGTTTGTTACGCATTATCGCTGACCACCCGGAAATGTGGGCTGGTGTTGTGCCAAAAATCGATTGGCTGCCAAATGGTGGCCGCGGGAGTGTGCATGGGAGAACTCTAACAAGAATTTAATTAGATTAACACTTAAAAACAATTATTTGTTTGCTCGACATTATAGTAAAGGTGTGTCTCAGTCTAACCTTTCCTTAATAAATGCACTTTGATGGTCAAATCAGCTGCATTTCAAAAGTTGATTAGCGGCTGCGGGACCGCGCATAGGGACGACTCGCTGTGCATTTATTCGAAATTTAACAAGATAAACACCTAAAAACATGTTTGTTTGCTTGACATTATAGTAAAGGTGTTTCTCAGTTGAACTTTTCCTTAATAAGTGCACTTTAATGGTCAAATGCAGCTGATTTGACGTTTGCTCCATGAGTTCCGGAACGAGACGAAGGTGGCTTGGTATGGCAAGCCAAGTGTCTCATTAATAGCCTCTTTTACCTATTAATGAGACACTTGGCTTGCCATACTACTCGAGCGCCCTCTAGTAGCTGAAAATGATAGTGTTCAATATTTTTCATGTCAGAATGAATTAAATCATCAGATCTCAGCCAAAAATTGGGTTATAAATATGGGGAAAAAAACACCAGGTCGCTTCACTGAACAAGTCGCAGGGCACGCTAATTTATGCAAAAAGGTGCGACTTATTCAGTGAAAAGTATGGTACATAGCCTCAGAGGAAATCTGATTTAAATCTGTTGAGATTTTTAAGTTGCTATACTTTTCCTGGTGGCTGCAGCTTCTACCAGTGAGGCGTACCCATCACTGCACTCTGTACTCATTGGTCAGTTGGTCGTCATCTACACGTAGGTTCTCACACTGGTACATCATCATCTATAAATCACTCCTTGGTCTGCTTATCATCTTATCTAAAAATGATGCAGAAAAACTGGTTCATGCATTTGTCACATCTAGACTGGACTATTGCAATGGTTTGTTATCTGGGAGTCCAAATATTTCTTTAAAACATCTTCAGTTGATCCAAAATGCTGCTGCCAGAGTCTTAACTGGAGTTAGTAGAGGCCCGTCGCAATAAACGATAAATCAATTAATCGCATGATAAATGAAAATTATCGACATCATTTTCATTTATCAGCTTCATCATTTCTTCATGTCTCTCTTTTTCTGAAGACACTGGATGACAAAAAGCTCAACTCCGGTGCTCTTCTCTGACCCCTTCCTTTCTCGTTAAAATCCATTTTAAAGCTCCAACATCGTGTTTTTGGATCGTTAAAAACAGCTAAGCTGAGGACAAACTGACCACACTTCTTCACTCTACTGCTGTCTTTACTTGCTCTACTCTACCTGTTTGTAATTATTTATATCCTTAACAAGTGTTTTTGTCTAAGTGATGAGAAACTGCAATGAAGTGAAGATTCAACTTGTCTGCTGCTTCCTTAGGGATCTTTACTAATTAACTTTTCTATGTATGTGAATGTTCCTGTAAAGTGCCCTGAGACAACCTTGTTGTGAATTGGTGCTTTATAAATAAACTGAATTGAATTTAACTGTCTTTCCTCCAATACAAGGTACACCTGCACCTACAATGTCATTCTGTTTGTAGCCAGTCTCTCTTGTAAATGAGTCCTCGAGGCTCAATGAGATTAACCTGCCTAAATAAAGGATGAATGTTTCTCCTTCCTATCCTCTCAAACCACAGCTGGTCAGAACAGATGGACGCTCGTCCAGGGCCCGGTTCTGTTGGAGGTTTCTTCCTGTTGAAAAGGAGTGTTTCCTTTCTACTATTGTGACTTGGTGCTTTATAAATACTGTAAACTGAATTTGTTCTCATCACCTGAAAGAGGCGTGTGGCGACGTGAACGTAGGAGCCGGCTGCAGCCACAAACATACAGACAGCCAAGCTGGAGTACACATTCTTCAAATGCACCTGGGTGGAATGAGATCTGAAGAGAACATTATAGAACATGATAGATTTAACATGTGACTCATAGCAGAACCACGTTAAACAATAATCTAAAAGCTTACGTACATTTGGGAGAACCTAAAGAGAGCATCGATGTTGATGTTGTGGTCAAACATGTTCATGATGAAATCAGGAACTAGGATGTGAAGAACGTGAAGTCGATCTCGGTCTGCTGTCTGCTTTGAACAGAAAAATTCATCAAATTCCTGCTCAGTTTAACGATTAGGGTGAAAACTAGTGTAACGTCATATCTCTGTGACATATGGACGAAAGTGTCAAAACAAATTGATCTGTGAAGAACAGTGCTCAGCTCACCAGCTGCCAGGTAGGATGTGAACTTTAATAAACTTTATTTTCAATAAATGTGAACAAACAAAACTTTCTGAAATACCTGGCTGTATCAGCCCACTCATCTTGATGCCTTAGTCCTTAAAAAACCCATATTGATTCTAAATTACATTTTAATTGAGTGTACATTAGAAAGTTCCATAAATACAATTTCCTACATTATTATATTTAAGGTTTAGGTATGGGAGTGGGTTAAGGGCAATACAAGGTAGTTGTCCTGTAAAGACATTTGTCTTTTACTCTTTGGTATTTTTACAGAAAAACAGATGATAATATTTAGCAACAAAGTGTTTATGAACTGCAGCTAGCTACATAAACGACACAAGGATTCACATACTACTCTCAACTACATAAACTAAACATAAACTAAACATAAACTCACATGAACACTTTCAAGCAAACGAGTCTTAATTTTTACCTGAAGTTAAAGTCAATTACTTATTTTGACGTGAAGAAGGAGGATTTGGTTATTTTCCAAAAACACTCAAATGTGCTTACTAAAGTTGTTTTTTATAAGCAGCCATTTCCTTACACTGAAAAGGAGCTTCATTAGTGAAAGTTGTAAAAATGTGTAAAGCTTCGCTTCAAATGTCAGGGGTGAACCAGCAGGCTAAAAGCACTTCAGATGTACTAACATTTACATTTCGTTGATAGGCAAAACAAAATACGCGTTTTATAGAAGTGGACAGAAGCGTGATCTGCTAACAAACTGCGACAGCTAATGTTTACCCTTCAGTGTTAGCAGCGCAGCAAGCTAACACTGTTCTGCAACGAACCTTTTCCGCTGAATAATGCTCAAAACGTCGAACTGGTGACAGCCTGACAACACATTTCGACGTTTTGAGCATTATTCAGCGGAAAACGTTCGTTGTAGAATTCTTACCGACAAGAAAACGAACGGAACCGAAAGGAACCGAAAACAAGATGAAAAAGAGCCCACCTGTGTGCGCAGGGATTAGAGCTGCCTTCCTTCCGTTCGACGGTCAGTTTGAACAAACCACTACGTGTCGATCAGCGCGAGCCTGCTGAGCTGATGTCACCATGGAAACGCCCAGAAAGACCGAGCCCGTGCAGCTTTCCGAGCATTCATGGTTCAACGGACTCATTCAGTCACTGCGTTACTCCTGCGCCTTAAAACAGATGTTTATTTTTTATTTTTTTTACAGATGTTTGTCGGCTGGCGGAACGATAAAACGCAGTCATGTCACTCAGCAAGGATCACCTAAAATGGCCGTCTGTTGTGAAGCGGCGCTGCCATCTGAAGACGGAGCTCTGCGTTAACAAGCATGAAACGCTTTATTCGCCGTTTGAACTCCACGCCTACAAAAAACAAGATTCTTCTAGATTTATAAACAGAAGCGCAGAACATTTGATAGATTTCAGTTTCAATTATCCCTGTGAATTTTTTAAATGTAGTAATAAAACAGATACAGCACTTAATACTATTAAATATCAGATAACACCCTGATACATGCTCAATAATCCATGTAGAAAAATCTAAAAAAGCTAAGTCTGGTTCTCTGGACATTCAAAACAACAACAACAAAAAAGTAGAAAGCTTCGTCTTTCGTCCGAAAGACTTCCTCAGTCTGAGCTGGTGTATTCAGCGCAGTCAATAGCACCTTCTTACAGTGGATCAACCAGTTTGCTGATGACAGCCAAAACCAGCTGCTCACATGATCAAGGAGGACCATCAGTCTAACGATGGATCATTAGCACC
>JARVGS010000835.1:23474507-23484556 GCA_031762315.1 Hypsolebias antenori | reverse complement strand
TTCACCACTCTCTGCAAAGCTTTTCTTTCTGCAGCTGTGCAGCCTCCATGCCACATGTTGATGCTGAAGCACAGGATGCTCCACACCTGTAGAAGGAGGTGAGGACTGAGCTATATTCAGAGGGTGATAGGTCTGTTAATCCCTTCTGAAATCCAACCATCTCCTTCGTCTTCTTCACATTGATGTGGAGGTTGTTTTTCCTGCACCGGCCCTCCAGGTGTTCCACCTCCTGCCTGTAGCTGGACTCGTCACTGTTTGTGATGCATCCCACCACTGCTGTATCGTTTGCAAACTGTACAACATGACAGCCTGGACGGATAGGTGTGCAGTCCTTTGTGAGCAGAGTGAACAGGAGGGGGCTCAACACACAGCCCTGAGGTGAGCCAGTACTGAGGGTTATGGTGGAGGAGAAGTTGTGGATCCTCAGACTGCAGTCTGTTAGTTAAGAAATCCAGGACCCAGTTGCAAATGGAGGGACTTAGTCCTACCATGAGTAGTTTGTCTATCAGGGTCTGGGGAATCATGTATTGATGGTGGATGTGAAGTCCACAAAGAGCATACGGACGTAGGAGTCCTTCTGCTCCAGGTGGGTGAGAGCAGGGTGGACCACAGAAGAGATGGTGTCCTCTGTTTGATTGATTCTCGTGGTATGCGTACTGGTGAGGGTCCTCGTTGATGTTGATGGTAGCTTTGATGCAGGCCATGATGACCAGTTTTTCGAAGCATTTAACAACTATATGGGTGAGGACTACTGGCCGGTAGTCATTCAGACCAGTCACTGCAGAGCTCTTAGAAACTGGGATGATGGTGATGGTCTTCAGGCAGGTGTGAACAGTTGTCTGGATGAGGGAGTAAAGATATCAGCCAGGACCTCACATAGCTGATCGGCACAGTACCTTATAACTCTACAAGGGAAGTCCTTCCTCCCCGTGAATATCAAACTTTTCAACTCCTCCCCTTTTCTACACACAGGACAATAAAATTAATCCTGCACCACAATAAACACTTTAATGTTTCTATCAGCACCTGACCTGTTTTAGACATTAATTGTAGGTATTTGATATTCTCTGTTATTATTATTATTTTTATGTTTTGTGTGATTCCTTGTGTATGTTCCTTTGTACTAAAACTCTGGCACAACTATTTCCAGCGGGATCAATAAAGTTCTATCTTATTTTATCTTATGTTGTCTGGGCCAGTAACTTTGTGAGGATTAATCCTCCTAAAGGTCCTCCTTACTTCTGCTGAAGTCACGCTGAGTAACTTCTCTTCAGATGGTGAGGTGAATCTGGTGCTGGGTGGTGTATATGGATCTTCAATGTGGGCATAGAACCTATTGAGAACATCAGACAGTGAGGGGTCCCTAGGGCATTGTGCACCTCCGATGATATAGTCTGTGATGCAAAATGCCGTTCCACATGTTCTGTGGGTCCTGTGAGGAGAAATGCCCTTGCATCTCCTGTGCATATGAGGCTTTGGCACTCTTAATACCTGGTCAGCTCTCTTCTAACCCTCCCGAGTTCCTGTGAGTTGCCAGACCTGAAGACAGCATCCCTGACTTCCAGCAGAGTATGGACCCCTGCATTCAGCCAGGGCTTCTTGTTTGGGTAGCACTTCACAATCCTGGTGGTGGTGACATCTTCAACACACTTGTTGATGTATCCGAGGATCACAACCAGCTATTGGGAAAGGCCAAGGGAGGCCTTTACATGTTTCTTTACATAGATGCATTTATGCATCTATGTAAAGAAATGTTTGTGCACAAACCATGTTCTGATGAACAGTTCCTGCTCCGAGGCTGTAGAACAACTGGCTATGAAATGTGGGCTACACTGTTTACCTCATGAGTTTACAGCGGTGTATGTCATTGGTGTTATATAGCACCGGATGCTAACGCTTAAGACACACTGAGTGAGCTACATGATAACATCAGCTCACTTCAAAGCAAGCATCCGGAGGCTTTTTACGTGGTGTCTGGGGACTTTAACCACGTAAACCTGACAGACACTGTGCTGAGATTTCATCAGCATGTCCCCATACCAACATGAGGAAAGAAGACACTAGACAGTGTTTATACCAATATCCGAATCAAACAACAAAACAGACAATCATTCACTCACATCTAGGTACAATTTAGTCACCAATCAGCCTAACATGCATGTTTTTTGGTCTGTGGGAAGAAACTGGAGAAAACCCATTCATATAACATGCACACTCCACCCAGAAAGGTTCTGGGCTGGGATTTGAACCAGCAACCATCTAGCTGAGAGACAACTGCTCTACCAACTGAGCCACAATGCGGCCTGTGAAAACTCCTAATTATTTAAAAATATATAAGATTTTTTTTACATTTTTCAACTAAAGACGTCGCTATTATTTTACCAGCGCAATGCACTCTGGGGCGATGACGTACATTGGTTTAGTGGAGACTAAACTCAAGGAGTCATGACTAAAAAGTTATAACACATGACAATATAATTATATTTTTTATTAGTCCTTATGCTCAATATATGGGTCTATACTATCAAACATGATGAACTTGTAATGTTTATTAGATCTAGAGCTAATGTGTCGTATGTATGTGTGCGTAGTTGCAGTGGAACTAATGCTGTTAGCTACAAAGCTAATGTCACATATTTGCTCTGGAGCTAACACAAAAACTGTGTTATTTCTTCATTCGCAACGTGTCAATGCATTCATAACCCTTTATAGTTGAAGTAATTGTTTATTAATTAGGTGTTTCAACTAGTCTGAGATCCTGTTAAGAAACTAAACGGACATTTGAAGTGAAACCTTCAGCTACATGTGCTAGCATCACCTAATTCCTCTCAAACTGTATAAACGGATCAAATTACTCCAGGATTGGAGGGGAAATCAGAAAGCTATGCTTTAAGAAACAGTTTGCTATTCTCAAATCCATTATTACTTTATTACAAACTATTTCATAAAAACAGTAGTCATCGTTGTCCACATAGAAACACAGCAAATTGGTACATTTACTATTTGCCAACTGTTCAGGATCATACAAAAGGAACACTGTTACAAGACGTTCTAATTTTACATGACTTCATGAACCATTTCATGTTTTGACATCAGGATGTTGTAACCAAGTTTTGACTTTTGAAGCAGACGACCAGCCTTCCAACCATTCGATGTGTAACACTGACAAACTACAAAAATGAAGCAGCGCGTTAAGAGAAAATCTACATCATGAACTGCTTTTCTTTTGGCGGACTGATCGCAGAACAAGACAAATTAGACTTAATATCAACCACAAACACGTTTTTAAATTGTTGCTCATTTGAAAAGTGAATTCAAAAATGCTCGCACACACACATGCAAATAAATTAAAATGGAAAAACAACAAAAAAGTAAACATATTTCTCAAAAACATTTTTGAAGAAGTGCGACAAAATGCAAAATTGCACGTCGCTTTAAATCGGTCCTCGTGACTTTCTGGGCTGATCGTGCAGTAAAGGAATACTTCTTTAAACCGAATACAACAATATGACAGAGAATGTGCAACCAAGAGCAAATTAAACTACTTTCTGTGATGTTTCGCTGGTTTTAGAGCAAACTGACTCAGTGAAACAGACCATTGGACGAGTTATAGTTCTGTGTACTGGTTCCAGCGGCACCTAAGGCTGACATCGCACAGTTTTGTTTGTAGTTCAGGATCTAAAAGCTAGTGTTTTCCACCTCCGTCTCACTTCGGGGTGGAAATATGTGGCGCCATCCCAGGTGACGGCGATCGAGGCGAGCCCTGATAGGTGCGCAGCAGCACCTTGTGCTTGGTGGCGCTCTCTGCGCGGCGACTCTGCTGATCCACGAGGAGCTCTTTGAGTCGGCTGGAGTTGAAGGTGAGGGTCTGCCTCCTCAGCTTCATCAGATAGGAGTCCTGCAGCCAGGCATGCATGAAGCAGTCACGCATTGTTGGACGGGCCCTAAAAACAACAACAAAAAACAGGTGTAAAATCTGCACCTGCCTTAAATTCATTATTTTTATCAGCTGGTTTTAGCCACATTAGCATTCACCGTGGGTAGCTCCTCAACATCTTCTTCAAAAAGGTTGAGGCACTTTGGGAAACGTTCGAGTACAGTTTTGTTTGGTCAAACGTGGCCATCAGGATTTTAGATTCAACTTCTTGTGGGTTTTTATCCTCGAAGGGTAGTCGACCACTAAGCCTGGAAGAAAACAAACAGTCATGGTTTATGAGTAATTCTAAATGTAAATAATGTAGATGTGAGTGGGGAGGAAATAAGGTGAAGTTTACTGACTAATAACAAGTTAATCATTTTATTCACCCTTTACTAATCAAAGCAGCTGAGGTAGTTGAAACCAGGCTGAAAAGTTTTCATCGCTAAACTAATGCGAGTTGAATTTGAACAGCTGGCATTCGCAGAAAACAAGAAAATAAAATGGCAAAAATTAGCAGAATAAGTTGAAAAGGCAGAGAGACTGAATAGGTTATAAAAAAGCTGAAATTAGCAACAAAAAAGTAGCTGAAAAGGCTAAAAAAAAAGGACTGAAATTAGCTGAAAGGGACTGAAAGGAGCATAGCAACTTGAACTTATGAAAAAGATGCACAATATGTCAAAATTAGGAAAAATAAAATAAAAATAAACAGAAACTTAAAAGATGATGAAAATAGCTGAATTTATCAGAATGTGTGTGGTGGTGGGTGGGGGGGAAATCACACAAGTCCCTGTAAGTGGATTGTTCAGAGGTAAAAGAGCTATTATGTTGTCATCGTTGTAAGTTACCATACAATGATGAAATTAGTTCTCTGCATTTAACCCATCAGACCTGAGATGCACCCAGGTGGAGCAGTGGGCAGTATTGTAAGCGGCCGGGGAACAATTAGGGATTGGTGTCTTGCTCAGAAACACCACAACATGGCTGAGAGTCGAACCGCGACGTTCTGGTCCCATGTCAGCTGCCCTACCTCTACCCCATCTCGGCCCCTGGTGGAGGTGGAAGGAGCACTTCGAGAGTCCCCTTAATCCACCTCCCAAGTCCACCTTTGAGTTGGCAAAGTCTGAGAACCCAGGAGAAGACAAGTCCATACCATGGCAGAGATCACAGAGGTTGTCAAAAAGCTCCTCAGTGGAAGGGCGCCAGGGAATGATGAGATTTGCTGTGAGAAGGCTCTGGATATTGTGGGGCCATCATGGCCACTTCAGTGTCATATGGAAAACTGCAATGATGCCTGTGGATTGACAGGTGGTTCCCATTTATAAAAAGGGGGACCAGAGAATTTGTTCCAACTATCGTGGAATTAAACTTCTTGCCCTCCCTGGGAATGTTTTTCCAGGGTATTGGAAGCAAACTTTGGCCTAAGGTGGCCTGGTATCAAGGGCACGTATAGACCACCCTATGCTAAAGCATATTGTTTGTTTGGTTAACCCATTCCTATCATCAAAGTACAATAACAGAACACAATTTGGGTGCAGATCAGGGAGGTTGTTCCTCCCAATCACCTCCTTCTAGATGACTCCATCATTGCCCATCTGGGCATTGAAATCACCAAGTAGAACAAGGCAATCTTCAGATGGCACTCCTTCCATGACATCATCCAGAGACTCCAGAAAGACAGTGTAATCTGAACTGATGTTTGGTGCATACACACCAACAACAGTCACAACCTTCCCTCCTGAAGCCCAAAGATAAAGAGAAGCAACCCTCTCATTGACCATGGAAAGTTCCAACACAGAAGCATTCAGACTGGCCTTGTTAGTTTTCCCACACCTGCCCAACACCTGGGTCCCTGGGCAACTCCAGAGTAGAAGTGAGTCCAGTACTTCTCCAGGAGTTGGGTTCCAGAGCCCAAGTCATGTGCAAAATTGGTAGTGCTCAACCCCCACACACGTTGAGGCTCCTTACGTGCCAGTGAGGTGATGTTCCACATCAGTGCAACTAGTCTATGCCACCAGGAATCAACATGGCCAGGGATTCTCCCTCCCCTTCAACCAGGTATCCACAGCATCCAACCATAACTGTCCTCCCCGCAGGTGGTGTGTCCATGTGAAAGTGGCATCCTGCCATTCCTTCGGGCTTGGCCCGGCTGAGACCCAGGACATTCCAGGAGCTCCCCCTAAGGCCTGGCTCCAGGGAAGTGCCCTATTGTTTGAAATCTTTTTTCATCTTGTTGTGTCATTCATCAAGGTTTCCAGTTGTTTTTAGTCTGACCCCTCCTTTGAAGACTGTTTTTCATGAGAGACCCTGTCAGGGGCTGATGCTCAAGACCACATAGCCCCCAGGATTACAGGGGTACTCAAACCCCTCCACCACATTAATGTGGAGATTCTGCTGAGGGGCAACAAACAAACAAACAAAAAAACTGAATTGTTGAGATTTGCAAAATTAAGGCCTTTACTGAGCTTAAAAAAAGAAGGTTATTTAAATCTGATATTTATAGTTCAGGCTGATATAGCTCTGAAAGCTTAACTATTCCACATGGACTAAAAAATATATACGTAAATTGTATTTCTCTGCCAAGAGAAGGTGGTCTATTTTTCCCTTCGAAAACACATATTGTCATAAAGTTAAAGGGCCTTTTAAGGGTTAATATTGACCTCACATAAAAAAAAAAAAAATACAAAAAAACACTACATTTAAAAATTTAATGTTAAAAAAAAAATCCCTGCATTGAAACTTACATGATGTAGGTGACAACACCAATGGTCCAAATATCAGCAGGAGGACCCACAACTTCACCTTTTATCATCTCAGGAGCTGGTCAAGAATAAACGTCAAGATTGTCATGCAGTTTTTGTTGAAAAAAAATTTTTTTTAAAGAGTAGAAACAAATTAACACTGGAATATCCTGATGCATGCTCAATAATCCTGGACATAACACTGGAATAATTTATCAAATCACGTCTCACCCATATACTCCAATGTTCCTGTTCCAGAGTTTTGGGGTTTCAGGTTGAGTGGGTTGAAGGTCTGAGCATTTCCGAAGTCTACAATCTTTACAGCATTGAGGTTTGTCACCATGATGTTGTCAGGCTTCAGGTCTAAGTGAAGGACGCGGTGGTTGTGGAGGTACTCAACAGCCTGAAGGATCTGGACCAGGTAGCCTACCACGTCGTCCTCAGAGTAGCAAAACCTTAAATGGGTTAAAAAGGAATATCCCGTCAGTTTTTGGAGTAGATGTGTCTCAATACTAGGTGAAAGATCTACTATGCAACCTGTCAGTGAGGACGTAGAGAAGCTCTTTGCCAGTGCAGTACTCTATCACCAGAACCAGGTAGTGTGGGGTGACATAGGCCTCATGCAGAGACATGATCATTTTGTTATGAAGGGACTTCAGGATTTCATACTCCTTTAGCACATCCTGCTTTGTCTTTGGACTGTAAGGAATTATTTTTGCCATGTACATTCTACCTGTCGCATTTTCTTGGCACTCACGAATCACCCCCGATCGACCCCTGAAGAAAGGACACAGAACAGGAATTGTAGCAAATAGTCCAAATAACAACTGGGTTTGCAAAGAGGTGGACCTTTTGTATGGAAGCTTTTCTGTAACTTTTCACAAAAAGCCACTTTTTTATTCATTATGTCAAGGAATGCTAGGACTGATTCACAGTTTTCAGCATTTTCACAAGTTCACAAAAACATACTTTTCGACAGCGCCCACTCCAAAGGCGTGCAAAAAAAAAAAATTATTATAAGAAAATCTGAGAATTAAAACCCATGTGCTTACATGGACACTGTAACAACTACTGTCCTAACAGTAAAATTACATTGGAGTCACTTTCATGTGACGTCACCCGTTATTATTGATACACACCTTCCAACAAAATTCCTTTCCACCTTATCAGTGGTGGGCACAGCTAACCAAAAAGTTAGCTTTGCTAATGCTAAACAGGTTAAAAATGTTAGCAGAAGCTAATGCTAATCCGCTAACTTTTATCACATTCTGCTGTCGCTGATACGGCCTGTAATGTGGCAATGTAGTAAGTGAACACAACTCGAAACAGTTCATAAATCACAACTTGTGATTTATGAAACACTTTACATTTGATTCACAATTAAAGCATCCATGCATTGCTAGTAGCAGATTAACGGGTATTAGGAACTTTGCCCACGTATATAGCTGGAACAACCTCTGACTTGTGGTGTCAGTTTACAGACAATAATAGAGAATTCAGCATAAATGCAAAACAAATCCTGAACAGGACATTAACAATAAGAACCAATTTCCCACTGAGAAACACTGTAAACAGTCAGGAACATACACACATAACTGTCACATGGAAGTTAAACGGAGACACATGTCTTAGCTTTAATATAGGGCATACAAATATTTGTCTTTAAAGTGTTAATATTGTTTAAATATAAGAACTAAAACAGCAGAAACACGAGTCTCACAGAGTCCCTTGAACAGGCTGTACACTCCCTCGGCGGCACTCTCTCTCTTTCTCTTGTACCTGGGCTCACTGTGCATCAGATGTTTGTCAATATTTGCCATGCTGGAGAATAGTAAAATGTCTTTCATTCATGGCATATAAAAAAAAAACTCTAATTTTTTTTTCATTTAGAATAGCGTACACCAGTCCGAGACCCAGTGGTGCAGTCTACATGCTTGTAGTGGGTATAATGTGCTTAGAAACCAAAGTACACAAGTTAGTACAATGTAATTGTTAATTTATTTTGATTTTTAAGCATATTGAACATTTCAAAATTTCTCTGATGCTTAAAGTACAACAAATTTTGTACAACAGTTGGCTTTATATTAAAAACATGTTATGGAATTTATAAAACAGTATCAAAGCAAAACATGTTCAAGTATTAAACAGTAAGTGCAGAAGTATTAATTATACAAAAAACAGGTTGAACCAACTCAATGTGTCTATAAAATGTTCCATATGTGTTGACAATGACACAAGCCCATGTCATGTATCATTGGCAATGATACGTGACATGGGCTTGTGCTATTGGGCAATTTAAGTAGGTATACTGAAATTCCCAAGTTTTCTAGTGGGTATACGCCATGTGCCCGCATATCATATAGACTACACCACTGCCTTGACCCCCTGGGAAAAGGATGGAAACGGTAAATCATCCCTTAGCCCTTTAATTCAGGTATGATTCCTAGCAATGATAGGAATGTCTTACCTGGCTTTCTCGTCTAGGAACGTATATGGTTTCTGTGGAACCCCCTGCCGTAGAGCAGTGGAGGATGTTGTGTGTCCCGATGGGGTTCCTCTAGTAGGTGTACTCGATCCCTCACCGATAGGGCTCAGACCGGTGGTCTGGAGCACTTGTGGGCAGAAAGACACAGGGGTTGGAGCCACACAAGCAGTGGTAGCTGTAGTGGGGACGTAGGTGGGCACTGACACCACAGTGGGTTTTGTCTGGGTGGAAGGCATGGTTACAAGAGGAGGTGGGGTCTTGGTCATTGGGGTCACCACATTTACTGGACTTTGGGGTTTGGGAAGGTTAAAGGATGGAGACGTTTTCACTGTGGAAGATGAAGGAAGAGGGGTGCTCAGTTTTTGAGTGTCCTCTGTGGGTGCTGATGGAGGGGTTTTCGAGGACGGAGAGCAGAGGGTGACCACAGAAGAGTCTGTTCTGGTGTTTTTGTCCTGAACTGGTTTGAGCTGAGGGTCATTTGTTGGTTCAGGGAGGTCTGGGACATTCTTTACTACAGCAGCTGCAGGTGAACCTCCTTCAGCTGTACAAGAAATATAATAATATAGATTGTTAGTCAAATATTCTTTGCTATTTTCTGACTTCTATGCTAAGCCTCATAGGTATATGTGTTCAGAGTACCCTCTGGTTATATTTTCCATGGTTAAATGCCTTGATTCAGTGTCTGTATTTTCAATAGAACCCGAGAGAATTAAAAAAATACCTCTCAATTTATTTATTGAAAAAAACAAATCCAGTGGACTTAAGGAGACCCGGGGAAACCCGCAGACAGAAACTGAATCATTTTGATTTCAGAAGAGTTTTGCAAGTTTTTTGTTTGTTTGTTTTGTTTCTTGTTGTTGTCATGCCTTTATTTATGGTCATTTTTTTCCTTCTGTTTGGTCAGTTG
>JARVGS010000835.1:23433660-23443857 GCA_031762315.1 Hypsolebias antenori | reverse complement strand
GTAATCTTTTTGGAGCCCCCCCCCCCCACCCCTCAAAATCATACAGGAAAAAATTGATTTGGGGGAAGCTATGCAATGATATGCAAAGCAAAGCAAAGCTTGCATCATGAGAAAGAAGGTCGCTCACGTGAAACATCGTCCTTAATAAAATGTACGTGTGTACATGTGCCCTCATACAGGAAGCATTTCCCCCTTATACATACCGGGAACAACCTCTGACTCATGGTGTCAGCTTAAAGCCAACAACAGACTTCCACATTAATGCCAAACCAAACCTGAACAAGACATTAACAAGAACAACCCATTTCCGGCAAAGAGTGGATTGCTCTCTTGAAGGGTGAGGTTCTGCCTCAAGTGGAAGAGTTCAAGTATCTTGAAGTACAGTATTGTTCACGAGTGAGGAAAGAATGGAGCATGAGAATGACAGACAGATTGGTGCAGCATCCACAGTATTGCGGACTCTGTGCCGGTCCGTTGTGGTGAAGAGGAAGCTAGGTTGTGAGGCAAAGCTCTCTGTTTACCGGTCGGTCAACGTTCCTACCCTCACCTATGGCCACGAATCTGGGTAGTGACCAAACTAATGAGATTAGATTGTAGATAAAGGTGGTCGGTTGAAATGAGTTTCCTCCACAGGATAGCTGGACTCTCCCTTAGAGATAGGGTGAGAAGTGCCAGTTGAGGTGGTTCTGGCATCTGGTAAAGATTTTTACTGGGCACCAACCCAGGGAGGTGTTTCAAGCATATCCGACTGAGAGGAGACCCTGGGGAAGACCCAGGACACGCTGGAGAGACTACGTCTCTCGGTTGGCCTGGGAACACCTTGGGGTCCTTCCAGAAAAGCTGAAAGAGGTGCCTGAGGAAAGAGATGTCTGGGCCTCCCTAGTCAGGCTGCTGCCTCCGCGGCCCAACTTCGGAATAAGTGGAAGATGATGGATGGATGGAACCCATTTCCCACTGAGAAACTTTGTAAACAGTCAGAAACATTGCACAGATAATTGCCACAAGGTGACATCCTTTGCATTTCATACAGTCTATTTAGGACAGTACAATACTGTACTAATTAAAAATTATTATCATTTCATATTGGTACACATCTAAAAATGGTTTAAAATGCACAGAAACAGACTTGAAGATATTTATGATAAACTACACACACCTGAAACTGACTCTCTCACAGAAAGAACTTTTGTGGGAAAATAAATTACAGTTAAACTGAGGCAAGCGTTTTTTTGTTTGTAATCTGAAGCATATAAATATTTGTCTTTTAGTGTAGTTATTTTATAATTAAAAAATTAAAACAGCTGAAACGTCAAAAGGCTGTGCACTCTCTCTCTGTCTCCCTCTCCCACGAAGTGATGCATTCTGTCACCCAGGGCGTTATCAGTGGCAGCTGTGCACATGCATATAGTCACAATATGTGTCGGAGACAGCCGTCCTCTAATGGACAATGTGTAAAAAAACAAACAAACACAAAATTTGCAGAGCTGTTGTCCAGTAATGTGAGTAACAAACAGATTTATTACCGAGAGAATATAGATGATGATCCACAGCAACGTTGCAGTTAGTTTAAAAATATTTAACCACAAAGAGGATCGTTGAGTTAATTCGTTATAGAATATGACATGAGGGCGGCGTCCAACACATATTGAATGCATCGCTCTCCATCAACACAGTTGAGTTCTGCTCCGCCTCTTTTGGTTCTGCTCAAAGCTCACATCTGAGCGGGACGAGGACACTGCCTGTGATTTACGAACCGTTAGAGGAAGGACTGCTCTGTGAAGCCATTTTGTAGAACTGTCTGTGCATGTTAGGCTAATTGGTAACTCAATTGTCCCTATAGGTGAGAGTAAGAGAGTAAATGGTTGTTAGTCTCGTTTGTCTCTATGTGTCCCTGCGATGGACTGGAGACCAGTCATCGGTGTACCCTGCCTCTCACGCAGTGATGGATGGACATGAGCACCAGTTGCCCCTATGACCCGAAAAGGAAGAAGCAGGTAAAGTGTCACGTTTTTGCCCCCTCATGCCATAGTTCCTGTTTTTCCTTGCCAATATTCATGCTTCATACTTTGTTTTTCCTGCTTCATGCTCCACTGCTGCCACTCTTCACCACATCCATACTGTTCCTCCACTGTAATCAGTCCTTATTCCATGCATTCGTTAAACTCACAATTTAAGCTCCTGTCACTCACTCACTTGTTGCGAGATTATCGAAGACCTTGTGTTAGTAGATGTCCGGCATCCATGCCATAGCCTTGCCTGTCTCTCCTGGTTTGACCCCGTGCCTGTCTTCTGGTTTCCTCACCTTGTCTAATATTGCCTGTTCTGGAATCTACCTTCTGACCACAGTACTGACTCTATGATTATCACAACTACGTTTTTTGGATCACGATTCGGATCTGCAGTTCTCGACCCAACCTTGTCTTACTGTACCTCACCCCTGAACCTCCCTTAAAATCTTGTTGCTCTGTACTGTTACCTTCTCACAGCTCGTGACGTCAACTTCCTCCACAATCTCAAGGATGACCTCTCTAACTCGACTGTGAAGGTTAGTGACTCTCAATATAATCCTCTGAACCTTCACAGTCCTGCCCATTCACTGACTCGCCTATCTCTGCAGATTGGACCTGTGCCCAGAACCAAACCCACACAAGCAGCGATTTATCAATAAATCATTTTAACCATTCCTGGTGTTCAGTGTTGAATCCACAGACCCAATCTTGACATAAAGATAATGGATGGATGTCTTGAATGGGCCTAGTATTTGACATGTACTTTGTAAGAGAATAGCAACAGGTTGGTCATTTAGGGTGTATCAAAAACTGTCAACATTTTTTTAAGTGTATTGTTTCGAGCCATTTATTGTGCATAAGGATTATAAAAATATATAACTTTATTGTCACATGTTATAACTGTTTAGCCTTGATTCCTTGTGTTTTAGTCACCACTACAACTGATGCACGTCATCACACTGATGCCATACATATTAGTTCTGGAGCTAACACTAAAGCGGAGTCACGTCTCCATTTTCGTCTGTCAACATGCGCCGGTTCAAATTAAAGGGCTGGACTTCAGCTAATGTCAAAAATGACCATTCATGCTGAATGAAACTTGTTCTGACTACCTATGTCGTTAAACCAGAATGTATAGCAGCTTAAATAAAATGGTGACGTTTGTGGGTCAGCAATATTTTTTTCCTGCTTCATGCTCCACTGCTGCCACTCTTCACCACACCCATACTGTTCCTCCACTGTAATCAGTCAAAAAAAAAAATATATATATATAGCATTTATAGATGAAGTACTTCAAAAGGTCAAATAAGGTCTGTTGTTACAACTAGTCTGAGATCCCTTTAAGAAATCTTTTGAAATGATACAGCTCCTCTTACATGTGAGAAGAGATTGCAGCTCTGGGTTCTTGCACATACAGCTCAGCAGTACACTCAGACCTTCCATTAACGTTCTGAGCGATTGCCGTGTAAAAGCCTTCTGTGTCGCTGCTAACGTGGGCGATGACAAGTGAGTGACGACCCCCCTCTTGAAGAATGCGAACGTTATCGCTCTCCTCCACTCGTGTCTCTGGAAGAACGTATGCAAGAGGAACACATTTTTCTTAGGAGTGATGTGTTGTCTAAGGTTGTTTTAGGAACATCGCTGTGACGCGTCTTACCAAAGTGCATCCATGTGAGTCTCGGAGCAGGTGAACCGCTCACCTTGCAGTCGAACCGTGCGGTGCGTCCTTCGATCACTTCCAGGATGTCCAGTTTACGTGTGAACAGGGGCTCCCTGGAAGGAGTGACTCTCAGGTTTGCACTTGACGTCAGCTCCTCTGTAAAGACAAATCAGCTTCAGAATTGTTGACCTTTTTAAACGAGAACTGCTTTTACTGCAAATCTCTTCAAAAGTGAAGTTTACATTTCACCTGTGGCAGTGCTCAGCTTGCAAGTGTACGTTCCACTGTCATCCTCGTGGACTGAATTCAGCATGAGGCGGCATCTGTCAGACAGAAGACAAAGAAGTAAACAATAAAATTAAAAGAACAATAAAAAAGTTGCAATATCATTAATAAATAGATTAAAAGTACATTTTCTGTTGCCTTTCCCGTCATGATCACTGAAAATAACCTTATGTCCAGTCTTATGCACAAGATGTCTCACTCAGAGTACCTGTTGTGTACCTGATGATTCAGATCTTTGGAAGTGTGGTTCTGTAGAGGTGTTCTAATCAATTATTATCTTATCTTTTGTAGAATGATCTTTAAATGACCTCATTTCAAAGGAACTGAGTTTAATTCTGACTGGATTAGCATGCTAATGGCTATCTAACAAGGTTAAGTCAGGTCCTCTGGATAAATTCTTCTTTGTTGATACATTCCATCTTCCATTTGAGAGAGGAGTAAAGGAAGTCATTTTTGTGAAGAGAACCTGTCCGTAGTTAAACAGGGATGGAGGTCCCCATGCTCAACTGTCCCCTCTTACCAACAAAGTTCATGCTCAATAATCCAGGTAAAAATCCAACAATGTTCATTCAGGTCATCTGGACAGTTTCTGTTTTTGCTGGCACCTTTAGTCCTTCATCCAAAGGACGTCTTCAATCTGAGGAGCCACCAACAAACTGAGTCCCACAAACAACACATTACCATAGTAGGAAAAAAAAAAACAGTTTTGTGCAGATAAGATGACCTCAGGGGCCAGCCTTCTACCCCCATCAACTCCTCTGAGGCAGTCATGTCAAAATGGTTCCAAAACACCAAAGTTCATGCTCAGTAATCCAGGTCCCCCTCTTACAATGCTGTTATTGCGAGTATCATTCAGTCCTCTGTGAATAGCACGTGGATATAAGGGTACTTACGTTTAATTGTTAGGCTGATGATACTACTTTTGCATGTGAACAACTAGTTTTGGCTGTCACCAGCAAACCGTTTGATCCACTATGAGATTGTGCTATTTATGAGACAGAGTCTGTTGCCGTGCCTCAGACTGACAATCTTTTGGATAAAAGACGAAACATATCAACAAAGAAGAATCCGTCCAGAGGACCTGACTTACGCCCACTTTACACGGACATGGACAGGGGAAACGCAGAGTTTTTTGGATGTTGATTCAAGGAAAAAACATCCTTGTTGACACAGAAGCATTCTGTGTTTACATGGAACCGGAGAACACCCCCCCTCACCCTCGCCCCTCGAGTTTGCTGTAGTTGCTATGCCAGGTCATTGGCAATGGCGCTGTGAATTTTGTACATTCACCTAATGCGTATGTGCACCGCCTGGGACTACTGTCGGTAAGGACGTTCCTCTGGGTTGAAAGCCCAGGTACTAAAAACAAAATTTAAAGCTGGATTTCGGATACTAGTCAATGGATTTGATGCCAAGCGGGACTGCTTCGTCTAACAGCTCGACACCAGTTGCTAAGTGAACAATGAGCTCAGTGAGCTGACGAGAATGATGTCGGGCTTCCCACTCCCATGGTAGCCGTCGAGCAATGCTACAGCAGGTAAATACACATTCTTGATAAAGTTTGCTTGTGTTGTTTGGTTACACAACAACCAACTGAGATTTTATTTTTTATTTTTCCTGAGTGTAGAAGCTGTCTTCCCATCAGAGGGACCGGTTCCAGAAGGGAGCACTGACTCGGTGGTGCATGAAGACCTTGAAATCAAGAGAGATTCTGGAGCAACTATTCACTTAAAATTCTCCTCAGTTCTTTTTTCCCAACCCATTCAATGTTTTAAGCTGCAGCAGAGGAGTGACATCCTGAACAAGCCAGATAAACAACATGGCGTCAGTCTCCAGGATGACAACAGAGAGGAAGAGTACAGTTCAGTTTACAGTTTGGTTAATGTGCTTTTAATAGTGTTCAGTTTAATTATCAGTGTTTGTGTGACATACTGTTTGTGGTGTTGTATTAAAAAAAAAATTAAACCTGATGTTGTCATTTTCAACTTTAATAACATGCAATATGTTTTGCATCATTTAAATCACATAACTTTATATAATGTCCAGATAGCTTCATTTAGCTCTGATAGGTTTATTACATCTGCTATCACCAACAGAAATACTTTTTATTATTGTTAAACGGTTATTATATAGCACATTTAGTATGTTATAGTCCAGCGCAACGTGTGACATATACGCCTGCCTCAACAGGCTTGTTAGTGATTTCGATCTGACTGGCGTCTCTTCCCAACACAGATGTCGGTCCCAGCAGCTACATTCTGGCGTAAATTAACTACGAGACTCAAAATATACAGTATTCCAGTCGTAGCACAGAAAGCAGGATGTTATACTCCGACGCCATTGTTGTTGAATATGCCATCGGTCCACGCGTGCATGAAATATACGCTTGTAGTGCGCATGTGCTTTCACACTTTTTGGTGCTTTTCACACCTCGGCGGGGGGTTCTCCCGAAAATGTCCACTCTGAGACCAGGGTTCAAAAACCTCTGGATTCAGCGAGGCCAGGGGCTGGTGTTGTGTAAATGAACAGCTAAATCGCAGAGAGAAAGGTGCGGCTTCACTCAAAATACGTGTCGTGTAAACGGCCCCTCAACTTTGTTAGATTTATCTACCTGGATTATTGAACATGCATCAGGACATGCTAATGGCTAGTTTGAACAGGGCCAAGACACAATGAAATGCACCTAACTGAGCAGAATCTGTGTTAAGATTCTATAAACATAAAACATTTGTAGAAACCAACCACACCTCTTTCCATCAAAGTGCATCTTGCAGTTGAGCAGCGCTGGCTGGATGAGCTTCCCATTGGACAGCCAATCAACATCCACTTCCGAAGGCCCCACAATGTGGCACTCAAACATGGCCGATTCCCCGGCTTTTACCACCACGTCTTTCATCCCTCTGGTGATTTTAAGTCCTTTGTGTTCTGCTGCTGTTGATGAACGGGGAATATTAACAAATATTTTGTTATACATCATCATCATCAGTGGTTTATGACTCACCTCTGACCTCCACGTTGCACTCCGCCTGCTCAGTTCCACTCTCGCTGATGAGCTTACAGGTATAAAGCCCCGCATCCGCCTTCTGAGCCGAGCCCACCCTTATTTCGAATAATCTGTCTTCGAGCTCTCGCACGGCGACACGCCCTGCTGTCCTCACTGTAACTCCGTCCTTCAGCCTGGGTCAAAAACAGTGTGTCGTAATCATTTATAGGCGGCTGTTTGGTCACAATGAAAGCTCGAAGTTTCACATAAAAAAGAGTAAAATAGAAAAACGAAAGAAAAGGTGTCCTACCACAACACCTTGGGTTTGGGCTGCCCTCTGACTTTTACTGCTAAGACAACATCTTGACCTTCAGTTAGGGTCTGGTCGCATGGTGCCACCTTCAATGGATCAAAGCACGGTTACCTAAACATCTGCTTTTAAATTCTTAATATTCTCGAATTTAAGCAAATGTGTCAAAATAAAAGCAAAAAATGGTGAAAAATCATTAAATATGATTAAAATATCAAAAGTTACTGAACAACTGAAATAATAGTGCACCAGTATATAAATTATATAGTATATATTTTAGTAAAATACAAAAAAAAAAAGGACACAAAAAACCCAACAACAAACAAAACTTCTCATATTGTGTAATTTGTTAATCCTTTTTATTATTTTACTGCTTTGAAACAGCCAAGCAGCAACAACAAGATAAAACCTCCACTGTATCAACAATTTCCAGTGGAATCAATACAGTTCTATCTTATCTTATCTTATTTTATCTTATCTTATATGCTTCATTTTGCATCAGGTCATTTTCTTTGTAAAATGGGTTTATATTTTTCAGTTATTAAGTATCAAAGTAGTTCACAGCATGATGATTCCATCACACTGTTGTGTGTTCTTTTAAAAAGTGCTTCATTTCACCATTTTGCATCAAGTCCGTCCTCTTTTTTATTAATTTTTTTCAAACGTTGAAGCTAATTTTCCAAAATTTGTTAATTTTGTCATCACTTTTAAAACATCTCACTGCAATCAGCTTATTGAGATAACCCACAGCATGATAAAAGCTCCATCGTGTTTCACTGTCTGCATGATGCTGCTTTTAAAATGCTTCAATTTTATTAGGAATCTATGCAAAAAAAAAAAAAAAGGCGGGGTGGGGGGAAAAGAATAAATAGATAATTTAAAATGACAGCAAAGATCCCTAATCCAGTATGAATGGAGCTTATCTATCTTTTATTTTTATTTATTTTATTTTATTTTTTGATGTAAGTGTAAAATAAAATTGAAGCATTTTAAAAAGTACATTGTTCCTGGTTTGTCCAGGTTTGTCTGGTGTTAAAAGTGAGCTCATTCACATCATTAATGAAGGTTTACTTGCTAAAAAAAATGGAAAGGTCTAATTGACAGGTTTTTATGTATTTGTACCTGGAATGAAGGAGGTTCTTTAAAGTAAACACTTGGCTTCAAATACGTTAAGTCTGCCACCTCCATGGCCTCCTCCTGAGGGCTGTGATCCTCCTCATCTGACTGGACCGGACCGCTGACTTCCAAGGATACAGACGGCTCTCTACAATGCGTGTGAGCTGACTCTGAAACATCAAGTCATCGGTGAGAGGAATTAATTCGATTAAAACACTGTGGAAGAACAGTGCTAACATTCATTTTAGCATTTTGTCCCAAATGTAAACAGTTCAGGTCGTATTTGGTACCGTTGACTTTCTATTCATTCATTCAACCTTTATTTAGGCAGTTTAATCTCATTGAGCCTCGAGGACTCATTTACAAGAGAGACCTGGCTACAAACTAAGGATGATGACAACAGTAACAGTACAGCAATAGATTTTCCTTGGACAATCAACAACAGACAATCATAAGAGAGAAACACAGTTTTTTTTTTTTTTTTTTTAAAGTTAAAGCAAGATGTCAAAAGTTGTTAAAACAGACAGATTATAAGGCAGATGTAGAAAATCAAAAACAGGAACATGCCAGCATTGGTTTTTGCCAGGATTCCAACAGATTCTTAAAGCCATTCAGAGAAGTCAAGATTCAGGGTCTTATAAGAAACTAATATGGTTGGTTTACAACAAAAAATTGTATCTCTTACCTCTTTATAGGTCCTTACTTCTTCTATATGGACGATCAAAATCACTGAGCTCTTTTCGTCAAACTTTTTTTGTGCATTGTAGAGGTAGTCACAGCCCATTTTGCAACAATGTATTAAGTCTCTCTTATACATGAGTCCTCGAGGCTCAATGGGATTAAACTGTTTGAATAAAGGTTGAATGAAAAGTGGGAAATGCTGAATGTAGTGTTACTCTGTGGCTAACAGTGCTGCTATAACTCTGCTGTTTTGTTTTATGTGTGTAGGTTACATTGTTGCAGGAACTGGACAACTTTTATTAGTACAGGTGTGAACAAGTACAGTAAAGGTAATGTACAGAGGGTCTTGTCTTAGTAGCTTCTGTTAAAAAAAATAGTTTAAAGACCTTAGACTGCTCATGAATACTCCCACTCCCAATTATCAGAAATACCAACCAGATAGTCCAAAAAACAACTGTATTTTTAAAAACGTGGTAGGTTGAGGAAGAATTTTCACATGGTTTGTTTATCAAACAAGATACTGTATCTACAATCACAATGACTAAAAGGCTGTCAGACATTGTGACAAGTATATAGGATCCCAGTAGCATACAATTTAATAACTTCTTGAAGAAATAGCATCTGCCTCCAGAGGTTTCTCACCTTTTTATGAATCATATCTGTTTTCATATACTGTAGATGAATTTCTCCCCTTCCTATCCCATGGGGGCTCTACATAATGCAACATTCAACATGTTTCCCCAACATAGAGGACACTGGATGTGAGGCATACTTTTAGAAATTTGGATTGGTCTATAAGGAGGTAGAGAGCACAATTTATACTAGCTATAGAGCTGTAAACACACCCAAATGCTATTATGAAAATGCATGCCCTCATAAACAGCCTTGCACATATGTACATTACAAGCATGCACAGACACACACACACACACACATACAGTGACTCCCACTGTGACTTGTATTTAAGATAGACAGATAGCTAAAAATGTCATTTTATCTTTAAAAAAAAAAAAACACAAGTGTATACACCATACACAATTTGGCAGCAGGGAGAGTGAGTTGCATGTGGTAGCAATGACAAGTATGCTGTAGCAGACTGAGAAAGCACAGGAGTGTTTTTAAGAAGTCTCTGGAAGCTATTTTCTCCTTCACT
>JARVGS010000835.1:23403973-23414085 GCA_031762315.1 Hypsolebias antenori | reverse complement strand
GAATGTCCAGAGGACCAGACTTAGCTTTTTTAGATTTTTCTACCTGGATTATTGAGCATGCATCAGGGTACTTTTACATAATAATTTTGTTAGATGTAAATGGGACCTGTGTGTATAGAGTTTCGTTCCACCACATGTGACAAATAAAGAACCTTGAATCCTTGAATACTGATTTTTTTTAACTGCAAATCCAAGTTACTATCTATATCAGAGTATTTTTCAAGTATTAAAGGATTCATTGACTCTATAGCACTATAAGGTACACAGCAGGTGATAAGAGTACTTTAGGGTAGAGCTGTCATTTCTAACACGAACCGGCCTTGAAAGAGGTAAAAAAAAAAAGTTCAGTTAAGCTTCAGATGGGACTGTACTGCCAGGCAGCGATCAGCCCAAGTGGACGTTCAGCCGCTGCACTCAGTGGACGCTCGCCGCTGACGACCCAAACAGGTGAGATCCCAAAATATCAGACATGTCAGAGCAGGTTCCTTTTCTGAATAATGCAGAATGGAAGCAGAAGCAGGGATTTAATGCTCTTTGATGGCCATGAAAGGACAAACACCCCCTCAGCCGCGCACGTACGCCGACAGTTCGGGTTCGAACCTGTAATTACAGTTAATTCGTTGGGTCGGGTGTGGTTTGGAAATAATGGCTTCTATACAATACAATTACATTTAAGTTTAAAACATGGGGCAGTGCTGTTAAATACGCCCAAAATGCTTACATAAGCTAGTAACAAAAAAGTTACTAAAGTAAAGTACAATTTGGAGAGTACAATTTGTAAAGTACAATTTGGAAAATTAGTAACATTAACATTTTCAAATGCATATTTTTTTCAAACTAAATTAACTGCTGAAAAGTATTTGATACATATATTTATAATATATTTTAAAGTATGGTTTAAAAACAAATATTACAAATGCATTCAAAGTGCATTTAAAAAATGTATATGAAGTTTAATTTTATAAAAATATTTGATTGAATTTTCTTTTATATTTTGCAAAAATAGTACTTCATAATGTGTCACAAAATATATTTTATAACAATGTACAGGTGGTCCTCGACTTACGAACGGGTTCCGTACCTACAACCCGTTCTTAACTCGATTTTAACGTAAGTCGGAACTCATTATACTGCGCCGCAAACCTGTTCGTAAGTCCGGATTTTTGCAGTAAGTCGAGGAAATAGATGTAAAATGTATGTTAACGCTGCGCCGCACACCCGTTCTTAAGTCCGAGTTGCGGTAAGTCGAGGGCACCTTAAGTCAAGGACTACCTGTATTTTGCTTTTTTTGTGGCAACTGGCAACCATTGCCAAAACAGTATCTGTCGTATTGCGGACTCTGTGCTGGTCCATTGGAGAGGGAGCTGAATTGAAAGGTGAAGTTCTCTGTTGACCAGTTGGTCTACAAGCCTACCCTAACCTATGGTCACAAATTTTAGTGACCCAAAAAATGAGATCATAGATACAGGTGGTCCAATGTTCCCCCAACCATTATTCAAGGATGGTGCACTGCCCTGCCAAAAGAACTGAGTGCCCTACCTACCAAATCCCCCACAGCCCACTCTGATCCACCACTTCCAGACAGGGAGCTGAGATTGTAGACGCTCAGTTCAGACTCCAAACTGTACATATTACAAATACTGTATAGTGCAAAGCCACCCCACTCCTCCGGCTGTCTCATCCCATAGAGATAGGATGAGACGTTCATTTGTTTTGTTTTTAAATCTGAGACTTGGAGTAAAGACACTGCTCCTCCACATCAAAAGGAGCCAGTTGAGGTGGTTTGAGCATATTTTAAGGATGCGCCCCAACCCCTCCCTAGGGAGATGTTCCAGGCATGTCTGACAGGGAGGAAGAGACTGGGGAAATCCCAGGACATGCTGAGAATGCCTTGGTAGACCTCCCAGAGGAGCTAGAAGAGGTGGTTGGGGAAAGAAATGTCTGGACCTCCCTGCTTAAGCTGCTACTCCAAAGACCTAACTCCCGAACAAGTGGAAGAATGTGGATGAATAGAACTAACACCGGATCTCAGTGTGGCAAAGGCTGGCTTGTATTATAAGATCTGACTAGTCTGAGACCCTGGTAAAAGTGAGATTACGCTTGTGCAAAAAATTAAATTAAGATATCCCCCAGGATATATTTCAGTAGAGTATACATGAAAACTGCCTTCCGCTCACCAATCACAACTATTGGAGAGCTCCTCAGCATGACTCACTGATTTCCAGCGAATGGAAAGCAAAAGTAGCAAAAGTAAAATGACTCATTTTGCACTCATCTCCCACTGCGTTAATTGTGCGCTCCCCGTTGTTTGATGCTTTTGTGTCAGGCGGTTTGACTAACGGCTGCCTGGTATTTATTGCTGTTTCACAAATCCTCCCAGAAGCCTCTCTCTTTGTTGCGATTCTCAATGTTACATCCTCGAGGTAATCCTATCAACAGAACCCAGCGTCGGATGGAAATACAGCTTTGGTAAATACAGAGAATGGGTAAAATCCAAATCAGCAAAGTATTATTCAATTAAATCTGAGCTGGACGTTACAGAATGCACCTCTCAAGAGTTTCACACTGATGTAGCGTTTAAAAACGGGCAAATCAAAAGTAAACTCCCAACAAAGTTCAGTCAGATCATCCAGATGGTTTCTTTTTTGTTGTTGTTGTTGAGATATTTCATCCTTCATCCAAAGAACTTCATCAGTCCAAGGAGCCACAACAAACTCAATCCCACAAGCAGTGCACTCCCATAGTGGACCAACCAGTTTACTGGTGATAAGATGATGGTGTCTTGTCAGTCTTATCAGAATCAGAATTAACCTTTATTGTCATTGCACAGAAACACAATGAAATTACATTTCAGAAGAGCCGACCAAAGAAAACATGGGTAGACAGGGATGCCTGAGGCTGTAGCCTCGTGTAACACGCTGCCCTTTTTGTTTAGATAAAGAAAATGGAAACATGAGGAAAGGGGAGGTAGGGTGGAAGGGGTGGGTGCAAATGAGGGAGGCCAGTGAAGGCGGTGAATTTGAAGGGAAGTAGCCCGTGACTACTGTCCAGATCCCGCACCCCCCACCCCACCCACACACACAGCCATAGTCCTGATAAGTGATGGTGCAGAGTTTATCAGCCGACTCTGTAGCACTCTGACACGGGTCCATGTCCTCAGGGAAGGGAGCGGGTAGAGGAGGGGTGAGCAGAGCTTCATATAAGATCCAGGAGAATTTGAGATAGTCAACCCTCCAAGGCCGACACCAGGGGAGCCAGATTCAGATAGCAATATCACGATGGTGATAGGCTTTGTTGGATTTTCTACCTGGATTACTGAACATGAACTTTGATGTTTTGAACCACTTTGGCTGTGGCCGCCTCAGAGGAGTTGACGGGGGAGAGGGTGGTCCCCAGAAACCATTGTATCACCATCAAACTGGTTGGTACACCATGTGAGTAAGCAATTTATGGAACTGAGTTTGTTGCGGCTCCTTGACTGATGAAGCCCTATGGATGAAAGACAACCACCCGGATGGCCTGACTGAAATTTGTTGGTTTTTTTACCTGGATTTTTGAGCATGAACTACGATATGTTGAACAAAAATAAACTTGTTCTTTTTACCCACTTTGTTGCTCCTATGAGGCGCTGGCCTGCTTCCCTTGTCTCCACGGAGAGTAGCCTACTGACACACTTTTCTTCTGCCCCAAATTTGTAAAATCTGTTAAATCAACTACTCGTTACTTAACCAAACTCTCACGACTGCCAAAGCAAATACATATTCCATGGTTCACAATGTGCGCTACACGAGGGAAGGGGGCATTTGAAACAAAGTATATGGAGGATTGTACCATTTTTCAGTGTGACATTTTTAAGAAAATGTTTCCATTTCATGTACTCAAATATTTGCTGTATATTTGAGTTTTGGTGAATGTTTTTTTTTTCCTCCCTATGGGCTATTCGCCCTCAATTTAGCAGCAAATATAAGGGACAGAAAACAGCAGCTGTCACATTCAACAATCATTTCATTGCTAGTACATATTCTCAGCAAAACTGCTGATATTCAAATATATAGATATAATAGATGGAATATTTGAATTCAATATTTTATGATATTGCTTTTTTTTTATCAAAATCTTTGTTTAAAAAAGCATCATCATCAAGTGAAGGGTATGACATGTTAATCCAATATTTTAAGAAAATATGTATTTTTTTAAAAAACTGCATACTGTTTATCCATAAAAGAGCAGACTCACCTGAAATCTCTTCTTGGACCAGATTTTCTTCATCTTCAAGTCTTTTCAATCAAAGACGATACCTGTAGCTCGAGCTCACGAAAGCATCCCCTAAAGGGTGTGGTGTCAAGAACAAGACTGAAAACAGGATGCAGTTCCCGTTTGTGCGTAGGTGTGTTTACTCTTGAGTTTGGTGGCAAGACGGAGATGAACCGGACTGAAGGAGGAGATGCACTAAACCAAAGCCAGGTGCCTTTGTGTCTGATATAGAGAGTGTCTTTTTCTGACGTAGAAGATGCTTTAGAGGGTCAGTCCTCAGCTGCCTCCATCCCTGCCTGCTCTCTCTTCTTCGAGAGCGCACGCTCTCATAACAAAGGAAGGAGGGTGCTGGAAGCAGGAGATGTGGGGGAGGGGGGGGTCTCTTTATTGCAGTGATGAGAGAGGAGAATAAGAAGAAAGAGGAAAAATGGGGGAAAGCGAAACAACTTTCCTTCAGTGGTGCGTTGGCTTGTTTTTGAGGGTTTCAGGGTGAGAAATGGGAGACAAAGAGCGTGAGTGATGCAAGGTGGGAAGTCAGGGGGAGGATGAGAGAGGATGGTGGGATGGGGATTTAAAGGGGGGAGGCAAATTAGGAGCGAGCAATAAAACTGGACAGCAGGGATCCAGAAAATGAACAAAAGTCGCATATGAATATGGGAAGAGTGAATTATATGTATTTGTAGACAAAACAAAATGAACAACCTCTTTGTTTATTAATGTTTCAAAAATAGCAAATATTGATTATATTTAGGAACAAAGCTAAAAAAAATCCAAATGCACTGCGATCCTGTTTCTGTTTCTCTGACTACCTGCATATATTGGGCTTATATTTTTTTTATTTCCCTATTCTGCTAAAAGTTGTTTATGACACGCAGTATTAAATTGAGTTGGATCCTGATGGAACAGGATCCGGGAGCTCTTTTATTTTGACAGGGGTGTGCTCGCTCAGATCCGGTAACTCTCAGGCTTACTAATAATAAAATTACGAACAAATATGACTGCCTTGAACTAATAAAACTTATATTGAATAGGTAAACTGAAAATAATTATATAAACACTAATTTTAAACACAACAGCCACTTACGAATATACGAGTTGCCCCTTCCAGTAGCATTTTCATGTCTACCATTAAAAAAAATCTCCGCTCCTAAAAGAGTGGTGGGGGTGAGTGCCGAGCTAACCAGGCAGGAGCCCGAAGGCAGCGGCTATGACCAGACAGAGGAGGCGCCTGGAGGTTTCACATGTGGAGTTGGACAAAAACGAGCAGGGACGGTGTCAGGCTTGGGACCATCAAGGGGTCGGGGGGGAGAATGCTTGACATAAGCAGAACGTTTACTTATGCAGGTAAATGTAGATGTTGAATAACCCGTTAAATTACACCAAACTGCAGGAAATAACATTTACTTTATTCAAAATTTTCTGGGTGTAAATCACCAGTTTTACCACAATACGATATTATATTGATTTGTTTGCATGACGATGTGATTTTTCTCAATGTCACAAACTCTGTCACGATACGATTTCGATTCTATTCGATTTACAAGTCTGCGATCAATATATCGCGATATCAAATGCCCATCTCATTTACATATAAATAAATGTACAGAAACAATTTAAATGAAAAAATATAAATAAATGATCTGTTCAGTATAGTCTCACATTTCTCATGTTTAAGTGCATCTTTTAAACCAGTTAACTTAATTGCCTTGATTACCTTTCAGTTATAAAGAAACACAAATAGATATTGAGCTTACATAACATGGCTATTAATGCTGTGTTTCTTCTTAAGGTGAACGGGCAAATGTGATGTGTTTCCCGAGTATTTTAACTCACTCTGGCACCGTCCTTCTGACGGAATCCAAACTATTTCCACAGTGTTGATTTAAATCTAGGGTGAAGTTCATTATCTGTGTTTCCTGCCTCGTCTGCCATGTTGCTGAGGCAGACACAGAGCACAGCTGCACACGGAAATGGTGACACAGACGTGCCTCGGGAATTTCAAAATAAAAGCGTATTTTAAAGATGACAAAATGAATCAATGTTTTAGTTTTGCCACAATATAATTGAATTATTAATCATTTAATTGATATATCGATGTAAATCGATGTATTGTTACACCCCAGTTGCCACCAAAAAGTGACATATAGGCAATTATATTTTAGCTTGTGCTTGTGTGTACAAACAATTATTACTTTCTGACAGTTTCATGAAAATACAAATATAGTAGTCCCTCACTTATCGCGAGGGTTACGTTTCCAGACACCCCTGCGATAGGTGAAAATCTGCAAAGTAGGGACGTTATATTTATTTGAGTATTTATATATATTTAAAGGCTTTCTAAACCCTTCTCACACTCTTGCAATGTACTTAACAATGTTCTAAACGCTCTGAAAGGGCCCAGCGAAAGAGAGCAGACAGACTGATGCTAAGGTTACTGAGCCAATCGGGACATCGGGAGCACTGGGACATTTCCCGGTGGCCTGGCCTGCTCAGTGATTACCATGGGGCTGGACTAATGGCTCAGTTCGGGTCGCACTTGAAATATTTTAAATAAACAATCCATGCTGCTCGTGTGGCTCACTCAGATATAGGATAGAACCCCACCCTTCTTTTTATGAGGCTGTCTGTTACGCAACCGCCTGTTATGTGCCTCTGGGACATGATGGGGAAAAACAGACCCCAACCCTACCCCCTCCTTTCTCTTTCTGAGGCCGTCTGTCACAGCATAGAAAGAGAAAGGAGGGAATGGGGTGGAGTATGTCTTTCACCATTACCAATCATATGTCATGTACAATCTTATGTTGAAAACCTGCAATAGAGTGAGTTTGCGAAAGTTGAACCGCGAATTATCGAGGGACTACTGCAATTGTTCACAAGATAATTTACAATATAGACAAACAAACGCACACAGACAAACAAACACAATTGCTCTGTTGCCTTTGGTGGCAGGCGATGAAAATAACTGCAGATAGACTCAGATTTCACTCCCTAATCCCACAGTCCTCCGTTTACTGAATCACTTCTCCTCCTGGCTACATGTGCCGAACAAAGTAGTTTTCAGAGTTATAATGTGGTGTCTAATTCTGTCTATGGTCTCGTAAAGACAGAATTAATGTAGGAAACACTCCTGTCATCAACCAAGCGCAGTTCTGCGAGTGCATAAGTTTATTATGGTCAGTACCTAGCTTGTTTTTAAACTAATGTTCACTCTACATCTTTTCACCGCCGAACAGAACTGGATTGCCAGTTTCCAAATGTTATTTTAACAAACCTCCCTCAATTCACTCCAATCTAACTTGCACGCCTCCTCCATCCATCACCAGTGATAGCGTTTCAGTCCAGCAGAAAGTGAAGCAATCAATACCAGTGCTTTATACGTGGTATGAGATACACCCACAAGTAACTATTCAAACGCCCCCGAATCAATAAACCCTTCATAACACAAGATCCCATGAACATCCAATAAAAAGCAAAACCTTATGACAAAGCTTCCCTCGCAAGTGGATTTTTTTTTTTTTGTGTGTGTGTGTGTGTACGTGCTAAGAGCCACAACTAACCAGTTTCAGCCAGTTTCTGGCAGATCATAGAGCGCCATCTATTAAGTAAAGATAATTAGATTTCAGCGGCGCACGTCCTTTCTTCTTTGATTCTGATTTCTTCCGTGGATCAGAGAGCGATGCTTTTCAGAGCACGCAAACTCGAATGCAGCCCGGTTGAACTTAGCCTTCAACACATTTTGGTCGTATCGGTTTTCTGGTAAACTGAAGCACGGACGGAACACGCAGAGGTTTCAGTCAAGTGCAGTCAGGAGCATGCTACGGTTTAATTTGCTTAAAACAACGAGAGGGTAAGCAGACTTCACGGAAACCCATTGATTTTATGACAGAGGCCTCTTTCTGTGGAGTGGCCTTGATGGATGCCTTACAGGCATCCAGCTTTATCAGCAGCAGGTCTAGCATAATCTCTCTGCAACAAAAAACAGATTTTGCAGCTGTTACATCCCACTGCGTTCACACCATTTCTGGTTTTCTGTGCAGAGTAAGCCTGCTCACACCAGACACTTCATACCATGCATGCTTTATTAGATTTGATCTGATCAAGGCAAACATGGTCAATGTAAGATGCCTAAATTGAGATGTAGCCAAGAAATACATGAATTCAAAGTTTCAGCTTTGAGACCAAATCAGAATGCTTTACAATTTTTCAAACATTGACGAAGTTATCACCAACTAGTTGGAACAATAGACCATATTTGATAATCCCTTCAGGTATAAATATGATTGTAAAAATACTGTAGGCTGTATGTCCAACAAGGTGCAGTCAGGTCATCTGGACGGTTTCTTTTTTGTTTGCTTGTTTGTTGAGACATTTCGTCCTTCATCCAAAGGACTTCATCAGTCCAAGGAGCTACAACGAACTGTGTCCCACAAGCTTAGTGGGTGAGTGTCTGAGTGATTAGTGTTCACCATCAAACTGTTTTTTTCATTCAACCTTTGTTTAGGCAGGTTAATCCCATTGAGCCTCGAGGACTCATTTACAAGAGAGACCTGGAGACCTGGTATAATAATACCATAGCTTTAAAATCCCTTCAACATAAAATACAATGGGAGAAACAGACAATGAGATATCAAGTTGTTGTTGCTTTTTATTTACTTTTATTTCGAGTTTGGGAGGAGAGGGCAGGCGTTTCAGTGGAAAAGAAACACAAAAAAAAACACTTGACGTGTCACTACCAGGGGCTTGTATAAACAGTTGTGACTGTTGTACTGTTTGCTTTTACACATTTTAACTAGACTTTCATTTAAAAAAAAAGAAAAACTTTTCCATCCCTGCTGGGTATCAGTTCAAGTCAGAACATTCAAAATGACTGAGACCAATGTTGACAGTCAGGCTGCAACCTGATCCTACCACCTAATCCTGACAAAACACCACAGAGTCCCTGAGACCGATCCACAGTCCACAGATACCATACGCTAGAAAGAACACGGGGGAGACTCCCTGACGTGTTGCCTCAGCTGCCTTGTGTGAATAAAGGACCTAATCAAATTATAAACTTAATCTACTTTGATATAACGTCTACAGAATGTGCACTCGTTAAGCAGCTATAGATCATTTCTCATTTAATGTCAGTAAAAGCCAGAGGAGTTTCTAGACGAGGTCAGCGTTGGCACGGAATGGAAGAAATTGTTCAAAGTAGATAATTATTATTATTTTTTAAGTTCTGCGGTTTAGTGGTCAGCAAAAACTGTGAAACTAGTCAAAGTCTAAATACAAGTTTTTATAGAACATGCCAATGTGTACATCGAATTTCAGGTCATTTTCACTTGGTTTAATCATTTTGTATTGAATTTTCAGGTCTTTAGCTGCTAACAACTATTACAGCTATTAGATTTATGTTTTTACTGGAGGAGGCCAGAGATAACTTGAAATTAAATTAAATTAACCAAGCTGCCATAGTTGTGGTTGACCAGGATATAAACTTTCTGTCATCTATCAAAAGGTTTATCTCATTAACAGACTCCCTCTTTCCTCGTTAAAAGTAGAGATTGCACCAATCCTATATTAGTATCGGTATCGATATATTAAAAAAACTCCAGATCAGTCATCGGTGACAATGATGATCCATAAGGACAGGAGCTAATGGTAGCTTATTTTAAATATCTGCCAACCAAGCTAGTGAAGCTATTGTTTTTTCCTCTTATTTCAGCGCCTTTATTATTTATTTTATGTTATATTTAAAACTCGTGAACCATTTGAAAAAGGTTTGTTGAAGTTTACGTTTGCATCTAAAAAAGCTAAGTCTGGTCCTCTGGACATTCAAAAAACAAAACAAAACAAAGCAAAAAAATTGTAGAAAC
>JARVGS010000835.1:23340635-23366948 GCA_031762315.1 Hypsolebias antenori | reverse complement strand
GTATTTGAATATTGAATGGTAATTCCTTTTTATGAGCTCTATACATAAGTGATAGAATACTGTAATCCACCAAATCATTGAACTTTAACAATTTCAGTTGGTAAAATAATGCGCTTGATGCATGACACTAATTAGTTCTGGTAATTATTCTTATAGCTCTTTTCTGCAATAAAAAAACAGGTTCCGTGAATGTTTTACAAGCTTTACCCCAGATATCAATACAATAAATTATATGTGGAAAAATAATTGTGTTGTACAACAAATACAGAGCTTTATCATTAAGCAGGTTTCTGACTTTATAAAGAATGTCAATAGATCTAGCTATCTTGGACTATTTTTATTTTATTTAGTGGATAAAAAAAAAAAACAGCGGGGTGGGTGGTGGTATTTTACGCATTTAATAAATAAAACTAAAAAACATCACCTTTAGTGAAAAACCTCCACCCTGTTGATGAAGTTCTTCATGACTGTGAAGACTTGGCCTGCTCCTCACCTTCCGTCTGCTTGAAGGAATCTGCCGCCCGGCGCTGATCATGTGACACGTGACACAGTCACTGGCTCAACTAGTCGACATGAAATTAAAAAACTCGCGACATGTCCTAGAATCAACTAGTCAGCTCGTCTGTTCGACCACTAGTGATCTCCAGCTAACTGAAAATAGTTTCTGTTACTACAAATCTTACACTGAAAAGGAATTAGATTGAAAAAAAAAAATCAATTTTGTCTCAATTTTTAATATTCTTTGTCTTGTTTTCCCCCCTTTCCACAAACTCTTAATCCATGTAAACATTTGCTCATAAGTAGAAATCTTTGGATGTTTTTTTTTTATTAGCACTCGCCTCGTTCGATGCTTTTACTGTTTGTGTGATCCATTAACTGTATGAGTGTCATGGTTTACACACTGCGACAAAACTTATCTAAAACTTAGTCTGAATTGTTCATTTCTTATCAGGACTTTTTTTTTTTCACTTCAGCCATTTTTATTTTATGTTACAGTTTTTGACATTTTTCATTTTACTGATTTACAACTTAATTTGTTTTAACTAAAAACTAAAAAAAAGAAAAATGGGGGCTTTTCTTTAAATGCCCCTTCTGATGTCAGCATTTTTGAAATTTCGCACCAACTGGAAATACTGTTCGACCGTCCATGTTGTCAGCGTGATAACTTGGAAAATAAGCAACGTGCTGACTTCCACTTTGGTTTGTAGCAGCATTTACAGGTAGGGAAGGTCCCGATCAAAACCTGGGCTGCCACATTAAAATCCATGATGGTTGTTGCCATATATGTATGTAAACCAGACACCCCGACCATTTGAGGAAACTATGCTTTAGTTTTTATTTTGCTTAAAAAGCATAATTTTCTCAAATGACTGGGGTGGCTGAAGATTAATCTATGGTGGTCAAGGCCACCACTGGCCACCCCCCGGCTCCTCCATTGCACCTGGTGGTGGATTAGTTACCTCCTCCACCCTGCAGGATCTTCCGACCTCAATGTATCTTCTACACACTTTAATATCTTGCATCAGAAACATTAAGGTTGACCAACATTCTTAGTTTGATTCCAGCTCAGAAAAACAAAACAAAAACTTTTCAATCAAATCTCAGTGACGACGGACATCGGTGTAAGGCTTGTTTTGCTCAGTTTTACCATTTGATTTCTTCTTAGTATTAATTTTGTAAGTAATTTACACTAAACTTCATTAATATTTATTTAATTTTATTTTTTTACACAGGCAGCTGGAGCCATTCGTCCCCTTGTTTCCACTGTGATAGCCACAACATCAGAGGGTTACCTGGATCATTCTTTGGAGCGAGCCAAGTACAGAGCCAGTGAGATGCCTCAGGGCTTTACATATGATGTCATCCATCAGGCATATCAGAGGGTAGGGGCTGAAATCAGTTCACTCTGACTTCACTGGATGTATGTGGGTGGATGTTGGTGTGTGGGTAACACAACGTTTGTCCAACCAGAACCAAATCATGTACAGCAGCTTTGGACAAATGCAACACTTCAGCCCACGTCGTCTTCTTACGCTTGGTGTCGTACCGTCAGTATAAAGCTATATTTAATCTATTTTTTGTACATCGAAAGACTTTTAAACCATTTGTGTTGGGCAGTTTATGGACCAGATTTTCACTCTGGAGCGCTCGTGGTGTGACTCCCATCATTTTGTTTTTCATTCAACCTTTATTTCTGCACGTTAGTCTCATTGAGCCTTGAGGACTCATTTACAAGAGAGACCTGGTTTTAACAAAGAGTGATGACAACAGTGGACAATCATAAAATAAAGCATATAAATGGGAAAATAAATGTAAGAAAATGATATTACAAAAACAGCTGCACTGTAAAGAGATGTAAAATACTAAAAACATGTTTCTGTGCTCTTTGCTCTTCTGGGAAAGCAGCGACTGATGTATTCTGCCTCTCTGACAAGGATTAGTTTGTGGGACAAGCCTCAACAAAAGCTCATCTGGAAAAATAATAAACTCTGAAATTAGTTTTTATTCTGAGCCCGGCTCAGATTAACTGTGCCTCAGTTTGTGAGCGGGGTTTAATATTTGTACCTGCAAAATGGAAAGAATTTCTGAGCCGAGCCGTAGAAGTGGAGGTTTTTCTCTGAAAGCAAAAGCTTTTTTTAAACGCGGCAGGCAAGCTGAACGTGTGCGTGCACTTTGTTTTTAGCGTTGTTTTTTTTCTTCAAATGTACAGTATTTTGAATAAAGCAACAAACCGTTAACTAACAGCTGAAGTTTTCTTTTAGCTGTAGTGCTTAGCGTCTGAAGTTACATTTTATTTCTTCAGGTTGCGTTTAGAGCCCTGTCGGACCGGCCTTTTCAGAAAATGAGCTCATTTTTGAGTCGAGGTTGAGTCGCAAAGTCCAACTGAGCCAGATGTGGAGATTGTGTAGCCCTCTCCTTCTTCTCGAGCTGTAAAGAGGTGTAAGACATCTGTACAGTAAAGACTGAATGATGTCGTCTTGAAAAGTCTCTGAACCCAACATCTTCTGAGAGAAGAAGAACTGGAGGGGACTCAGTAATCCAGACTGCAGAGAGCTCTTGTGTTGGGAGACGATCCTTCAGGTCACGTCCTCTCAGAACCAAGAGCATCCTCTGCTGCAGTGTCTCTCTTCAGTTTTACAACAAGCCACTGTTTTCATATAGCTTCATAGTTTTAAACAAGAAACTGTTTCAACTGGAGTGCCGATGCCACCAACCAGTAAATAATTCCACATGTGGAATAAGTTTAAACTGAAATTCAAGGATGATGTGGATTTTGCTGTTTATTCCTTAAATATGAGGTCTTTCCCTTTTGTAGACATTTGTCAGAAATGTTTTCAGGATCTGTGAACCTGACAGCTTCTGTCCTTTTCTGACCCGTGCAGATGTGCAGTAACCATGTGCAGATGTGCAATGACCATGTGCAATAATTCCTTAATGAGCAATAGTGTGCCGTGCCGTATGACTGTTCTTTTCATCTTGTAAATAGTTGTTTTTATTCTTACCTTTTATCTTATGCATATCTTGACACCATAAGGGCGACACTTATATTTTTGTACATTAAAATTACAATAAAGATGTTCTGATTCTAATTTTAAGTATTACACAGTAGACATCAAGCATGTAGTTCAGGAGAGAAGGATCTCCAAGATCTCCACCTGGTTGTCAATTTCCTTGAGGTTTATAAAAATCTGTTGTTTAAAAAGGAGGAGCATGAAGACCAGTTTAAAACTGGGTTTGAAATGTGAGGTTTTATTTGGGTGGTGCTTTTGCAGTTGGGATGCTTCAACACCTTCAGTCCACCACCCTTTCATTAAAAATAAAAAAATAAAGTGTCTCAGCATTTGTTTATGTTAGATTGTTCTAGAAGAATGTCTGAAAGATTCAAAGAGCACCTTTGCTCATCCATGTTGTCTAACTTCTCACAGCTGCTTTGCTCGTCTGTGTCCCCTCCACAGTGCACGGAGTCAGACCTTGAGTTTGGTACCGAGTGTCTCCATCTGGCTTTGCAGTACTGTGGCATCAACGCAAAGCTTATTGAAGGTCCGCCAACGCTGTGGAAGGTGAGGTTGCCAGGTGCCTGCTTTGCCTTGGCAAGAGTGCCTTTAGTGATATCTTGGCATCTGCAACTGGACAAAAGGAAAGTTTCTAAATTAAAGGTGATGGTTGCTGGCAAAAATTACTGCAAGCAAGATCAAAACAGAAAATACTGAAGTCACTGCAGATATTGGATCACAAGGCAAAGTGTTATTTCAGATGATATTTTGACAGTACAGTATATATGAATAAAGTATTTTGGTGCTATTTGAGCACTGCAGCATTTCTTCTGGTGTGGGAACGTCTTCGCACCATAACTGTTGCTGAGAGTTCAAAATGATTTCAGGCTTTCAGTGTTTTTGAAGAGTGGTGCGGTGGTGCAGTTGGTAGAGCTGTTGCCTCTCAGTGAGAAGGTTGCTGGTTCAAATCCCAGCCGGGGACCTTTCTGGGTGGAGTTTGCATGTTTTCAATGTGCTGCGTGGTTTTTTTTGGGTTTTTACTCCTGTTTCCTCCCACAGACCAAAAACATGCATGTTAGACTGATGGTAACTCTAAATAGAGTGAGAGTGAGAGAGTGAATGTTTGTTTGTCTTGTTTGTCTCTTTGTCCCTGTGATGGACTGGAGACCTGTCCAGGTGTCCCCTGCCTCTTGTACAGAGACTGCTGGATATGGACACCAATGATCCCTGTACCGAAAAGGAAGAAGTGTGTAAAGATAATGGATGGATGGATGAATGGATGGATGGATGAATGGATGGATGGATGAATGGATGGATGGATGAATGGATGAATATGTTTTTGATACGTGAACACAGTAAGCAGAATACACTTTAAATAACCAATATGGTATATTTTAGATGACCCTTCTCATTGTAATCCTGTGTGAACTTATGTAGCTCACAGCTAAAATTCAATTCTGTTCATTGTTATTTGGGTTTAAAAATGACAAAACCAAACATAAAACTGAGACACTGCATGAAAAGGTTCTTTTCTTTTGAGTGAAAAGTTCTTTGTTCCTCAGGTGACCTACAAACGGGATTTGGCTGCTGCAGAGTCTATTATCAAAGGTAAATGATTTGCCTTTCCACATCCAACGAAACTGTTTTCGTCTCTTTACATTTCAAAGTATGCATCTGGACATGTGTGCATGAATGGTTGTTTACAGTCGGTCCTCTCAGACAGGGTACATGGTCACGAAGAAGCAGGGCGAGAGTGTTTAGTCTCTTGGTGGAGTTTAGAGTTGGAAGTGAATAGGTGGCATTCAACTAAAATGGAAGAAATTCTTTCTTGCTTTGTTCAGCCTGCTATGAACAGGGTGGGTATGAGCAGTTCCCTGAATGCTGTGGAGAGCAAGTCAGGACAAGGGAAACCATCACAATCAGAGCAGTGGAAATAAACACAGCCTTATATTTCACCCCGCCAGCACCTGGACCAACAAGTGCCTGTTTAACGATGACATAAGGTGCACAGCGATAATTCCCAGAGCCTCCGAGTGAATGAATTCATTGTGTGATTTTAGAAAAGACGTGGAAGGAAGTTCTCACATCTGTCACTTTGAGTAACTGCTGAGCATTTTAGTTGATTTCATGTTTGCATTTTCCTGTGCTCACATACGTGGACGCCCTCCATGTGCATGGTTTACGTCTGTGTGTTTATGTAGATATTTGTGACTTGTTTTCTCAGTGATGGTCTTTCAAGCGAGACGTCTACAGAGGAGGTCTGAAACATTTTACATGTCTGAGATGAGCCGATGGGCTTCTTTAACTGTTGTGATTGAGTCTGCTAACGTCCTGGGCCTGGTTCTGCTAAAGGTTTCTTCCTCATGAGGGAGTTTTTCTTTCCACTGTCGCCTTCGTGCTTGTTCAAGATGAGAGTTCTGTGATGGAGTTAAACTCAAAGCAGTCTGCTCCTCACATAAATAATGTTAAATTATTATGTTATACATGTTTCTGTTCAGTGACCTGAGACAACTTCTGTTGTGACTTAGCTCTATATAAATACATTGAATTTTATAATGATCGACTGTATCAAACGCTTATGGAAATCAATATATACAGCACCTGTTACTTGACCGTTATTCAAAGCAGCACATATTAGTTCAGTAAATAATATTAATGTTGACATGGTTGATTGTGAAGCACGAAAACTATGTTGGCTGTCACTTAACATATTGTTAACCTCTAAATGGTGAAGTAATTGGTTAAATAGGGATGTTTCAAGTAGATTAAAAAAATTGGAAGAACTGAAATTGGCCGATAATTGCTGTTCCAATACTGTGAGGGGACTGTATCTAAGGTTACAGTTGTTGTGGTTACAGGTGTATACCACTGTCTACCATTATCCAAGGAGGGCGCCCCACCCTTTCAACAGAACCAAACAGTGTGCCTAGCGACATCACCCCCCCCCATTTTCCACTGTTAGCGTTGAGCTCCCTGGTCACTGTAGCTAGCTGTTGCTAGCTGTGGGCCTCAGGCTCCCTCTCGGACTCTCGGACCCTCCTCCAGCCCACACCACTTCCCCCGGCTCGATTCTCCCTCAGTGGCAACTCACACTAAATAAATCAAGGAAGCATGAATTTAGTTTTACCAATTATATTAAACTCAAGGCAGGAAAAATTACAGTTTACAGCTCTGGCCTCTCCGGTATGGTTTGATGCGATCAGGAGCCGGAAGGGCTGATGTCCTGTCTCATTACTAATTTATAGGGCCTAGACTCCTCCTTCGCAGAAGGGGAGCTCTTCCTGTCACGTGTATGAGGGGGCGTGACTAAGTGTGATCTCAACGGCTCTTATACGGATTGACCTGTAAGGAAATATGAGACGGTGCTTCCAAAGCCTTTCTACGTGATTTGGCAAGCAAAATAAACTATTCCTTAATGGATATTGAATCCCTGGGAGACTCTTTATAGAGTTGCTGGCCTAGTTTAACCCAGTCAGAACCGGGTCATAATTTCATTATAATCCCGTCTCTGAGCAGATCAAAAACCCCAGGACCAGTCTAATTAAATATCTAACAAAACAAAGGTCAAAACAAACCACTGGACTTCTGTTCTGAAGCTGACACTTTGGCAACAGCTTTGAAATTCAAAATAAATATTATTAAATGTATTTTAAAAAGTGGACGACGGCACGGTGGCGCAGTTGGTAGAGCTGTTGCATCTCAGCGAGGAGGTTGCCGGTTCTGGGATCCTTTTGAGTTGAGCTTGCATGTTCTCTCCGTGCATGTGTGGGTTTTCTCCGGGTACTCCGCTTTGCTCACACAGACCAAAAGCATGCACGTTAGACTGATGGTAACTCTGAATTGTCCCGAGGTGAGAGAGAGAATGGTTGTTTGTCTCTAGAGTGAGTCCGCGATAAACCAACCACAAAGTGGCGAGGGACTACAGATTAGAACTGTCGTACTATTTAATCAATTAAAATTAATAACAGCTAAGCTGACATCGGCCCTCTGGCTTGTAAAAATTTAATTCAAATAAAACCGTTTTATGTCAGACATTTTGTTTCTGCCAGCTTACGGCCACTCGAGGGAAAAACTGTTCAGATGAGCTGATTTCTTTACTGTTGACTTTAAACCTGAATGAGTTCTCATGTGCGTAGTCAAGTTATTGCTCTGAGCAAAACATTTCCCACAAACTTCGCATGAATACGGCTTCTCACCTGTGTGAACTCTCACATGTGTGATTAAATTACACTTTTGATTAAAAGTTTTCCCACAGGTCGGACATGACAAAGGTTTCTGACTCTTATGAGCTCTCATGTGGTTACTCAAGTCATTTTTGCGATTGAAGCATCGGCCACAAATCTTACAAGGAAACAGGTTTTCACCAGCGTGAACATCTTTGTGTGTCTTCTGGTTTGAAGTGGCCACACCTTCTCCTCTGGTTTGTGGACTTCTCCTGGTGAGTTTCAGGTAGTAATTCCTGCGTCCTTCCTTATCTTGATTTTCAGCTTCAGAAAAGTTCTGACAGAGGAGCTCGTCCCTGTTGGAGTCCGGTTCACAGCTCTTCTTTTCCTCAGTCTCTGTCTCCTGCTTCAGTAAGAGCAGTTCTTCCTCCAGTTCCTCCTTAATCTGTAGAAGTTCTGGTTCTTCCTGGTCGTCTTCAATCTGTGGAGGTTCACTTTCCTCTTGGTTGTCTTTAATCTGTAGAAGTTTAGGTTCCTGCACTGGATGTTCTGGTTCCTCCTGGTCATCTTTAATCTGTAGAAGTTCTGGTTCCACCTGGTCTTCTTCAATCTGTGGAGGTTCTGGTTCCTCCTGGTCCAAATTGGAGTTCCTCTCCTGGTTCCAGAGCTGCTGCTCAGTAAGAACCTTGTTCTTCTTCCAGACCAAACGTTGTGGAAGTTCTGAACAGACACAAAAGAAAATGCTGATCACTGTAAGTAGAAAGAAGCACACGTGAATCATGTGATGAAGCTCAAGATGATTCAGAAAGCACCCAACTCTCAAATTATCAACGATCATCGTAGTTTGAACCTGCGAGCTGTGGTGCTGTTTTCACAGCCAGGTTTTCAAAACTACAGACTATTTTCACGTGCACGGCTCTTGCAAATCTGCATTGTAGGTTGTGCACAGTATTTCTACAAAAGTATAATCACCATCAAAACCCACAGATGCGTATCTGACCCTCTGGCATCATTTCAGTTAACAGTGTCATCTGTCGTTCTGCTTTGATGAATGGTTCACTGGAAGCAGCAGGTGTGATGCTGTTCAACTCCCAAGTGGAGGTGACCGGTGGGGGGGGGGGGAGGAGATGGTCCATACATTCTTTACTACCTGACTAGACTACTGTAACGTGCTTTATGTAGAGGTCAGGGCTCCCTGTACATGTCAGAATTGATTCTATTGATATTTAAGTGCATTAATGGCCTTGTACCCTCATATCTCTGACCTACTTCATCCTTATGTTCTGAGATCTGATCAGCTGCTTTTGGTTGTACCAAAAACCAGATTGAAGCTCAGGAGATCTGAGCTTTTTCAGTTGTGGGCCCTAAACTTTGGAACAATCTGCCCCACCAACATCAGACAGGCCACTTCACTTCCTGTTTTTAATACATCTTAAAAACACACCTTTTGTCTGGCTTTTAACAGTGTGATTTGATTTATTGTTCGATGGTTTTTCTTTTAATGTTTTAAATAAAAAATTCAGTACTATCATTTGTCCATAAATTACTCCCATTGATTTTATTTTTATTGTTAAGCACTTTTGTAACAGCTGCTGTTTTAAATGTGCTTTATAAATAAAGTTGATTTGACTGAACATTATTCTTTTGTCATCCTTTTCTTTTGGATATTTGGTGTTAGTGTGAAAACAACAACAAAACAATTAAGATTGGTGCAGACGTCTGGTTTTGTTAGTTTATGCAGTTTTCCCCATTGAAACGCATCAAGAGGTTTAATCTGCTTCATCTATTTCAATTCTTTTTAGCTGCTGTTCTGCTACTTTCCATCAAAGTTTGAAACAAACTAATGAAGCATAAAACAAACTGCAGCATTCAGAATGCTTTTTAGCAGTTAGAGCTTTATTTTTTAAATATACGTTTAATTTCAGGACATCAGTTTGCACTTATAAAAAATTTTAAATTTTGCAAATGCAGGAAAAAAAATCCACATTTATACCAAGGATAGGAAAAAAAAAAAAAAAGTGAAAACGCTCATCATAAGTGGGGAAACCATGAGCCTGTGTTAGTAAAATAACATTTAATAAAAATGTCCAAATAGAAAATGTTCATCTTTCTTATAATTTTTTATTTTTATTTTACACTTCCAATGCAAAAGTTTTAATATTTGAATCATTAAAAAGGTGCATTTCTGCTGTTTATCAACATTGGTGATTTTTACAGTGGCCCTAAGGTGTAAATTGAAATTTGAAAAAAACGGAATTATGGAATTACATTTGGGAAAAAAAAAAAAAAAAAAAAGGAATTACATTTGAAAAATAAAGTTAATGAATAAAAAATAAACTAAATAAAGTAAAAAACAAACTGCCTGTTTGGCTCAATGTAATTCCATTTTTTTCAAATATTCCGTTTTTTTTCAAATGTAATTCCATTTTTTTCAAATGTTCATTTACATCTTAGGGACACCGTAGATTAAAAAACATTTAAAAGCATCTGTTCAGATTTAAAGTCTGATGCGTTTCCACATATGTTCCTCTAGATGGGACTGCAGGACAAACCACTCATTTAATTATTGCTCATTGTTTAACAAAAGCAAACATTTCTAGCAGAATTTAACGACGCAGAGCAAAGCTGTTTAATCCAAATATCTTTATTTTATTCTTAAGACAAAATAAATCTCTACAGTTACAAAAACTACAAAACTTGCAGCAGAACAAACAGGAAGCACTAAAGGTTATCTGAAGTGGAATGTGGCATCGCAGTAAAACAGATCGCTGACTCATCGAATCTTCGGCTCGTCTGCAGCCGCAGATTACAAATACTTTGGTTTTGACAACATTTTGGTCCCCGAGCACACAGAAAAAACAAAAGCATGTTTATTTTGAGAGCAGTCACCAGAAAGACTAAAATTAAATGCAAAAATATGATATAAATGTTTAAAATTATTGAGATGCTTTCTGTAATATTGTCTAAAGCCAGGAAAAGGTTTATTACTTGAAGCTGTAAAATGAGACGTGGATTATATGATGCTGAAAAAGATACGCTGATTAAAAGACTGAATATTTTTACTGATGGACTGAGAATCATTTCTGCACAAAACTGTTTTTTATACCAATCCCCTCAAAGAAGAATTCAAGCATTGCCCAGGTATAGATCTCAGCTGATTTGGAGCGGAAACATTGAACATTTATGGAAAGAAACTCACTGAACCGCAGTCTGTTGGAGTCACTGCTCAGGAACGGGTGAGGCCAAGCTTCTTAAAACAAAAAAAGATGGCACGCGCTCTGAGAGAGACTCAACCCCAGGCTGCGCTGCGAGAACAAGCCTCGACAGAGAGACTGTACAATTCAGTGACGGGTCAGAGAGAGAGAAGCTCCTCTGTGAAACTGAAGGTGACGGCTCGGCCAGAAGGACCCGAGGAGTCTGGAGTGGTCCGACGTGTGGCCACGGAAAGACCGAGCGGGTCGAAACATCTGGGAGACTGTTCAGCTGTAGCAGAAGTCCAGATGTGGCAGGATGTCAAGTATTAGTGTAGTTAAGATGAAACATGTATCACAACTGTCAGAAGCTGGGTTTTTTACTGACTACCAATACAGACGCACATACATACACACACACAAACACACACACACCTCCCTCAGTGGTCTGACTGCATCCCCATATGTGCTCCCCCTTCATGTTTAAGGCCAGTAGGAGTGGAATGACGGGGGTGAGGCAGGACGGGCGCTCAGGCACGGATTCCTGGGAAAACAAAAACGTTTACGTCAAGGAAAATATCCAAAACCACAATTCAGCCAACTACTGTATTACCATATTTTTCGCCCTATAAGTCGCAGTTTTTTGCAGAATATGCATGCCCTGCGACTTGTAGGCCGAAGAGACATTTATGGATTTTCCCCCCCCATATTTATAAACCATTTTTTTTGGCTGAGATATGACCGTTTTCATTCATTCTGACTAAAAAAAAAAAAAAAAAAAAAAAAAAAAAAAAAAAAAAAAAAAAAAGAGCAGTACCACTTTCAGCTACTTGATAGTAGTAGCAGTATGGCATGTCGGGTAAACGAGGCTAATATGGCATGCCGTTGTACCATGTAATTGGTAATTGGCGTTGAAGCTAACACTATTAGCTCTGGAGCTAACACTGGAGCCAGTGCTGTTAGGCCTGGAGCCAGCGCCATTAGTCCTGGAGCCAACATCATTAGCTTTGAAGCTAACACTATAAGCTCTGGAGCTAGCAGTGGAGCTAACACTATTAGCACTGAAGCTAATGCTATTAGGAGTCATCCCCCATATTTAGCACCTTTCTATCTTACCAAGATACTCAAAAGGACTTTATACTACAATCTGTGCCTCATTTACCCATTCATACAGCACTACTAGATCTCTACAAAGCTAACTGAACAAATCTTTCTAAACAGACTAATCAGTGCTTTATCACATTTATACACCAATGGGACACACATCAAAGGCAATGAGGGGTTCAGTGTCCTGCCCAGGAACACTTCAGCATGTGAGTGCTGGTGGATTCGAATCCCCAACTTTTGCATTGGAGGACGACTGCTCTAACCAATCAGCCACAGCTGCCCATAATGTCAAATAATGTCCAAAATTAACATTCAAGCTGAATGGAGCTTTCACCAGTGCAACCTGTCATTTACCCAGAATGCACGGCAACATGAATAAAATGATCTGCATGTGTCATTAATTTAAAATTATACAAATCTAAATAGCCTACAGTATTTTTATGGTCTCGTTTTTATAGCTGAAGTGATTGGTCTATTGTTCCAATGAGTCAGAGATCCCTGAAGCATCTTTATAACCATTTGGCAGCATGCTGACTGTCATTGTTCATCTGGACGAACCATTTGTGTCTAAGCTTTTACTTCCTGGCTAATGATCAATAACTCCTCCTAATCTTTCCTCATGACCACATCTAGTTTGTGAAGCCATAGTACAGGTAATCTTACTGCAACTTTGAAGAATGTAGTCAAATATTATCTAATTAATATCAGTTTACTAGAAATAATTTTGGTATCCTAACTGACCTGAAACAGGAAAAATTTAATCTGATTTAACGTCAGAGAGTGAAAAAAATGATGTTTGTATATACAGTGTATGTAAACATCTAGTTTCATTTGCATCATCCCAATTCAGTAAATGTATTTTACTTTTATAAGTTTACATCTTGGTTTGAGTCGTTTGTGGAACTGTTCTGGACCTACAGCAGACAAGGACCAGGTTCGATTCGATTCTTGGTCAAACTAACTTTTACAAACATGAAATTAAAGGCATTTTGAACACAAACGTCTCATGTTGACCACTTCCCTGGTTTTATTGAAGGACTTCAAAGATGAAGTTCATGAATCTTCAAGAGAAACCAGAGAATGGTGGGTTGTTGTCATGTTTGAACCTGAAGATTTACAACTTTAATCACAGTTTGGTGTTCTTATCTTGAAGCCTGTGCAGTTTTTATACAAATACATCATTTGCTAATAAATCCTCTAGCTGTTTTATAACCTTTGGAGTTATTTTTTGTTAATTAACGGCAGCTGCAGCTCTACAATTCTTGATAAAATGTAGTTTTTTTAGTGCCAACTCAAAATACTTCACGAATGATTTAGGTCTGCAAGTTATTTTAAAAAAAAGTTTGTGCAACTGAATAGAGTCCAAGAAAACTCGGGTAAAAAAAAAAAAAAAAAAAAAGTAAACTCCACAAAATCTGTTGAACCTAACGACCCAAATGATGACATCACTACCTTTCTCAGTTGACTCGCCCTGCTTCTCTTGGGCGAAGTTGAGGCGGTTCTGCTCCGCAGCAGTCTGGGCAGCCGTGTTGACCTCCGGGCTGCTGCTGCGTGACGGACTTCCTTCATCTGCTTGGTACGCCAGATCCAGATGCTGCTGTGCCAACTTAAGGTGCCTCCTCAACCGCTCCAGCTCCCTGGATGAGGGGCCCTCGTCACCAAAACTCTCTCGCCCGGAGTCACCCATGGGCAAGTCCCTCAGCTCTCCCTTCAGTTTCTCCTTCTTCATGGTGGCGTGGTATCCGGGCGGGGCTGTGGGTATGGAGCGGGCCGTCGGCAGGCGGCGAGAACGCGAGCTGAGAGCTGCTCTCTTGCGGAAAGTATCCCGTATGCCGCCGACCCCCAAATGAATGATTTCCAAGACAGTGAGGAGCAGGCAGAGGAACGACACGACGTACATCACCAGCAGGAAGATGGTCTTCTCTGTCGGCCGAGACACGAAGCAGTCCACCGTGTGCGGGCACGGAGATCGTGAGCAGACATAGGAAGGGATCACCTCGAAGCCGTACAGCACGTACTGACCAAACAGGAAGGCTACCTCGAAGGTAGAACGCCAGAACAGCTGGCAGATGTAGACCTTCATCAGGCCGTCACGCAAGATCCGCCGACGACCATCATGCTTTTTCTCAGAGCCTTAAAAGAAAATAAGACTCTGATTAGTCTTGTATCAAGGAGGAAACTAAACCAAGTTTTCAGACTTCTGGATAAAGGTTGTGTTCATAAACCTTTATAGCAAATCCAAAATCGTAACAAACCCTTAGTGAGGATTGACAGGACAACCTGCATATGCATCTAGCTACATACTCAAACCCCACACTCTGTTCTTTGAATTAAGAAAGCTCCTCGGGTGAGAAGACAAAGTGGCAGACCCCTGAGAGGCATCCAGCAGATTAACTTTTTTTTTTTAATCTGATATGCAGTGCTTCATTTGAACCGAATTTTGCTGGAATTGGATCTGGAAACTTGATCTGGCAACTCCCTTATTTTGATAGGTTGTGTTCTGGTAACGGTTTGCTTGGATCCAGTAACTCTCAGGCTTACCAATAAAGTTATGAACAAACAAATGGACTGCCTTGAAAAAATAAAAACTTATAATGGATATGTAATCTGAAAATAATTACATCAACACTAATTTTAAAACAACAGCCCCTTACGAGCTTCTTAATATCACATAACAGCTGCTCCTTCAAGTAAGCATTTCTGCATCTACCCTTAAAATAATCTCTGGCCCAAAAAGTACAAAGTCATGGGCAGTTTAATTAACACAAAAATATGATCACCACAACTAAACTGCACAGCAGTTTTACAGTGTAAGTGGGATCATCAATAACATTTAGAATTTTGATTATTAAAAAATATGAGATAAATGATGGGTCATCACAATGCGTATCAAAACAATGGTGTCAATTTATCAAAACAGTGATTAAAATGTAAAGAATCCAATTTACTTTCATTAAAAAAAAAGTCTTCTCATGGTACAACAACAAATAGAAGCACATGAAGGCAGTGACAATGGAGATTTTACTGGACGTGGGGGGTTAGGTTGCTTGAGAGAAGCGGAGCGTGCTCTACACAATGAGAAATTTTTGTAGGTAAATGGAGATGTTTAACCACAGCTTAAAATACACCAGAATGCAGGAAATAGCATCTACTTTATTCAAGATTTTCTGGGGGAGGAACCTCAAAACACCCCCAGACATCTCATTCTCCAGTAGTCCTCTGCAATGCCACAAAATGGATCAACAACAAAACACGAGGTAAATAAAAGGATGAATGATATTGATTAGATAACTACATGTTTCACTTAGTGGAAGGTTTTACCATCAGTATTCTAAATTCTGAACATATTGGTTGAATGGTTGACTTTTGCCCCTTTCTACTGCAAGTCATGATTTAACACTTCTCACTAAAAAGAGTTTTTAATTTGGGCAAATAAATCACCCAAATCTTTTCCAAGCAGTAAAATGACAGTCTTTCGGCAAAAATTCAGGTGTTTGACAGACTGGATCAACACTGGGTCGGATGTTTTCTCGTGTCAAGTCCAACAGGAACACCTCAGAGTGAATTACACTCATTTATGTTTGGGTTTAAAATTGTACATTAATTTACAAGTGGTCAAGGTAATTTTTTTCAAAATCTTTTTAAAATAATGTTCGTTTTAATTCCCAATTGCTCTAAAATATGGCTTGTTTTGTGTTTATGAAGTTCTATTAATCATAAATATTTAGGAGAAATAAAAATACATACTCAAGCAAAAGCTCGAGACTCTGGTCAAAGGGGGCCAAGTGGGGGACAACACTAATGTTTTAGGGGTGGCCAGCATCCCACTGGCCTCCCTTGGGTGGTGCCACCACCATCCTACCATCAGTTGAGAACAAGACTCGGATACTTGACCTAAAAAAACAGTTGTATGAATTTGAGGAATTAAAGAAAAAAAAAAGCCTTGTGTGTTCAGCTGTACAGTGCATCCTAAAATAAAGTTCTTACTTTTGTCTACTTTTTCTGGTTTATCTGGTTCGATTTCCTCTGTAATCATTGGGTCTTCCTCTCCATTGTCCTCTGCTTCTTCATAGTCCCGCACTGCCCCACGGCTGACGATGGGCATCCTCTTCTTGTTTCTAACGGGTCGGTACTCGGAGTCGTCCATGCGAGCGATCTTGTGCATGGCAAAGCCCAGGTACATAATAGTTGGGGTGGTGATCATGATCACCTGAAAGAGGATGAGGTCATTCAGCAAGATCTTTTCAAAGAGCATTCATTGCAAGTTAATATACAGCATACCTGGAAAATCCAGAATCTGACGTGGGAGAGGGGCGCAAATTCATCGTAGCACACGTTCTCACACCCCGGCTGCTGGGTGTTGCAGACAAATTTACTCTGCTCATCATAGTAGATGGTTTCACCGCCGACAGCCGTCAGCACAATGCGGAAGACGATGAGCACGGTGAGCCAGATCTTCCCCACGAAAGTGGAGTGGTTCGAGATCTCATCCAGCAGACGCGTCAGAAAACTCCAACTCATGGTGCCGAGGACACTGGAGCACTAAATCAGGTCTGGATTAAAAAGAATGTATAGTAAAGAATGGTTAGATGAATACTTGACTATGCAGAGCCACAATTGCAAAAGCTACAGACTCCCAGCAAAAAGGTTGCTGGATCAAATCTTGGCCTGGGACCTTTCTGGATGGAGTTTGTTCTCTCCGTGCATGTATGGGTTTTCTCAGAGTACTCTGATTTCCTCCCATATACCAAAAACATTCATGTTAGGAACAATTTAGAGCAACCAATTAGCCTTAGATGAGGGTGTAGATGGTTGTCTCCATGTCACCCTTGACTTGTGACCTGTTCGGAATGTCCCCCACCTCTCGCACAGTGACTGCTAGACTTAGGCACAAGTGCCCCCTGCGACCCAGAAAGGAAGTAGTGCCTAAAGATAATGGAAGGATGAGACGCAACTGAGAGCCCCATGATTTAGATAAATTCCATTTATATACTTTTGACCTGCTGATTCCTTAGACGTCTCCTCACACCTCAGAATGTTTCGACTCTAAGGTTTAACTATAGGCGACTTACAATGAAACATTAGGACTGGAATATGTTGTGCAACTCAGACAACTGGAGGCAAATGTCTCTCATTCAATGCTTCACAGAATGAAATCAACAGGACGGTTGTTTCTGTCAGACAACATACCAAAAGCAGAGGAATGTCAGCAAGACAATCAGAGGCCTCAAGGACCAAAAGTTTTGGATATAAATAAAACCACAAATCTGCAATAAAACCAAATTAGCACAACTTTAACCATACAGACACTCTGATTTAAACAGAATTCCCCACAAACAACAGACTTGAAACTACAGAAACTGGGTAGAGAAAGACGCTGAAACATTGTATGCAGATGATCAGGTGGTTTTGCGCAACGAGCTTCTGGAGTCATTGGGTGTTAACGCGACTCATCTCAAAAAAAAAAGCTTTTGCCACAAATAACCAAGTGGCCTGTTGAACATCGTTTCAACTCCACACTGCCCAACTTATACTGTGTAACCTTTGAACTCAATGGATTACATCTTTTTTTCCATTTTTCATGGGTCGCTACAGCGAGCAAACTCGTATGGAAGATTTGGCAATTGTTTTTATGTCGCATACCCTTCTTAACGCAACCACAGAGCTACTGCCATCTGAGGAGCCTGGTGAGCAGCGGGGGTGGGAGAGGGTATTTAAGGGGCCCAGAGTGGGACAGATAAGGGAGGCAGGTGCTTCACCTTTCCAAAACAATTTATTTTTAATAGACATTCCAGAGATTCGAACCCCGACCTCCTGATCACAAGTTCACCTTCTTTAACTTTTGGGATGCAACTTTTACCAAGAAAAAAATAAAATAAATAAATTGCCAAATTTTTCTGATTTCTTTGATTAAAATACAGTTGTACAGTTTTTTTTTTCTTTTTTTTAAGTCATTAATTTACATCTTCACACTTCAAAAATGAGAATTCACTCAGACATGGGCGGTGTACTGCTCTGTGTGCAAACATCCCCCCCCCCCCATTTCTTGTGAAGCTTTGAGTTTTAAGTAATCTTCAAGTACCGTTTTTCTACATACCGAGTTTGACGAGACAAATTCAAGATTTGAAGCCAACAAAGTTGAGTCGGGTCATCTGGACGATTTCTTTTTTGCTGGAACGTTTCGTCCATCCAAAGGACTTATCAGTCCGAGGAGCCACAACAAACTGTCCCAGAAGTATTACCATTGTCAATTTTTAACCAACTATTCATAGTGGGCCAACCAGTTTTATGGTGATAAGATGGTTTCTGGAGTCCACCCTCTCCCCTATCAACTCCTCTGAGGCAGCCATAGCCAAAGTGGTTCAAAACATCAAAGTTCATGCTCAATCCAGAAACCATCTTATCACCATAAAACTGGTTGGCCCACCATGCGAGTAAGACACTTATGGGACTTAGTTTGTTGTGGCTCCTCAAACTGATGAAGTCCTTTGGATGGACAAAAAATTTATTAAAAAAAAAAAAGTTTAACCTGAACATCTGAGGTTTTAAAAAGTCTTGCCATACAAAACGGGACATTAAGACCTTTTGTACCAGGAAACTAAATGAACATTTTTCCTTTTATAGACCACATGAATAATTGGTTAAAACAATTTGTTCCCAACTTCTCATCAGTGAACTTTATAAGCCTTTACCATTACAGAAATACCTCTAATTGGGCTAATAAAAAACCCAAAAAGTGTCAAACTACAGTGATAAAAAGAAGGATTTTTAAAGAGCACATGAAAATATTCCAAGTCCAAGTAACAACGCAAAGAAATGCAGCCAACAGCGTTTTTCTTCTTGGAAGTCACACATGCAGATATTTGTTTTAGACTTTGAACAAATGCGAGTTAATTTTGTTGGTGAAAGCTCAAAATATCTGGTGGTGGTTTGGTGAAACCCACTTTCCACATCTTTCTGGCATACCGAGCCTCAGCAGCTTCAAAACTCAAAGCTGCGGCCGGCAGCGAGCTGCCAGGAGACCTGCTGAGGGTTTGGACTGCAGGAATTATTGGAATAAAACAATGAATTCACTCAGGAATTTATTTACCTGAAATGATACCATTAAATCACCGTCAACATGGCCAACAACCACAAGAACAGAGCTGCTTTCTGTTAGAAGAGCCCAACCAAATCCAGCCTCTTATTAAAAAACAAAGCCAATAATCAGAATCTAAACTCAAGCTGGTGACAATTTTACATTCAATTTAAGATTTACTTTGTATTAAACACTACATGGAAATCTAGCACCAAGTTACAAGCCAAGGGAATTTTAACCCAAAAGAAGCAAAAGAAATTATTCAATGTTCACCACTGCTCTAGCCTGAACTTTAGACTAAAAACCTGAACTTTAGACTAAAAACATTTTAAATTAAAAGTTGCATTGTAATGTTTTGGTCAAATCTTTAAATAAAAAAATAAATAAAAAAAAGGGGGCAGTCAAGATACAGTCATATGTCAGTATGTGTTGCACCTCTCAGCAGGTATATCAAATTTAATTGTACATACGGTAATCATAACAGATTTATGGTAATTTATCTGATAGCTACTACAGTAGTCCCTCGCTACTTTGTGGTTAGTTTTTCGTAGACTTACTCTCTCGCTTTTTCAAAATGAGATTGACCATGACATATAATTGGCTGATTGATGGATGAGCCATGGATAGTTTATTTAAAATAAATCATTTTAAATGATTTAACACCTGTGTGCAGTCCAGAGACACACAGAAGTTCCCTCCTTCTGCAGCCTGTCACGATCTCCACTCTCTGCCACTTGCGGCTCTCCACCATGCCCACATTTCTCCTCCGACTGTATTGGCTTCGTGAAGGGTTAGACCTTTGAGGTCCAGATGCATCGATCAGCTTGTGTTTTCAGTATGTCAATCGTAAAATCAGTCACAAAATTAAAAATTCATTTTTACTTGTTTTATAACTTCCATGATCAGTTTTTTCAGTGTAATTGAACAAGAAGTACATTCTGCTTTGTACTGCAGAACTGCGTGAAGGGTTAACCCAGACATCCTGCTGCACTTCTCTACCATTTACATACTGTAATATTTTAAACAAACAATCCATGGATTGTTTATTTAAAATATTACAGTGTTTAGTTTTAATTATTTATTTGCACGAGGAGGGAGATTGGGAGTAACAGGTGATGAGTGTAATTACAGCCTGCCACATGTCATGACAGTTTACTGTACTTTAACTTGGCCTACTGTATCCCTACTTCACGGTTTTTCCACTCATCGCGAGGTGAAGGGTACGAAACCTCTGCAATAAACGATGGACTACTGTAATGATTATTTGTGGCTGCCATCTTGATTTGGACCAACTCCTAAATGTAATCAACTGCAGAGGTACAGCCTTTCAGTATCGTCTTATGAATTGTATTATCTAGTGGTTCATAAGTCATTTTGCTAAACAGACGCAAGCAAAAACTGTCCATTTTTTTTCTAAATGGTGGGTGATAATTACATCTTAAGTTTCTTAGTTACCGGTACTCAGTCACCACTTCTTTTCAGACTGAATGTTCCCACGCTACCTCGGAGTTAAAATAAAATGGGCTCTTATTTTTTTGGCTTTCCCCATAACTCATCAAAAAGCTCCCAGTATGAAGATAAATTAGCTGTAAAAGTAGTCACACCCATGGGCACACAAGATCCACAAGTGTATTACAACATTCACAAAGGCAGATTTTCAGTTGTACACATTTCAAATTGCACAAGTAGGAAAAAGATAAAAACTATCCATCCATCTATATCAGGGGTGTCAAACTCAAAAGGGGGCCAAAATCAAAACCTTTTTCAAACTAAAGGGCCAATTTCAGAAACTACATTAACTCAAATAAGACACCAGACATCTTTTCTTGGTCACAGGTTCCTCAACAAGAGTTTGATTGGTCTCATTTGATGTTCTGTTGTAGTCTACTTTCAACATCATAATCAAAGATTACGGAAAAAAAACTGAGATAGAAGTATTTTACGTTTCACATATCATCTTGGGGGCCAGGTAAAATGTCAACAAGGGCCACATTTGGCTCCCAGCCTTGAGTTTAACACAAAAGATCTACCAGTATATCCATCTCACACACCCCCTACTCCCCATCCAGTAGTTCTTCTACGAAGCAAATAACCTAAGCACTTTTGATGTTTTATTGCAGCTGTACAGTCCACAAAATTAACAATTCATGTGAAAAACAAAAAACTACCGGAAAAACAATCTACCGTACTTTTGTGTGAACTGTATAGCTGAAATAAAACATTGCGACACGGTGGGTTATACTTCCACTGCCAAAACATTATATTTTCCAGAATTTTCTTCTACTAATGATATCAGAAAATACCTATTGTGCCAAGTTAAAAATATGTATTTTTCCTGATTCATCAGTAAATTTGAATTGAATTGTTTATTAGACAAATAAGGAGCAGATTTAATGAGATTTTTTCTTCATCTGCTACCTTTCATACTTTTTTTTCCTAATTACATACATATTGTAATTATGTATTTCTTTGTTATAAAAATGAATAAATAAAATAAATAAAATAAAATTTAGTGAAGTTGAGATGTCCCAGCTTTTTACCAGCTTTGAACACAGCAATATCTAAATTTGGTGAAAAAAAAAAAAAAAAAAAAGTCACATTCACAGTAGTGGTGTGCGATACTGCAGTTTGGTATCGATCAATACCAAATAAATACGGGTTCAGATACTGATATGATACAATACTTTTAAACAATTTAGATTAATTGTTTGACGTTCAGCGTTTTGCTTTTTCCTTCGGATCATTTATTAGTTAAACCCAGGATAGAATTAGGCAAAGTTTATAAGAAAAAAAAAACTGTTATAATAAAAGTTTTCTGGAAAAATAGAACAGTAACAAAACAATTTTCCCCATACCTTGTGATGGCTGGATTTTTTTTCCTTAAAACAAAGTGCACAAAATGATCACTTAAGAATAAATTAAAACATTGTGTTCAGAAACTATGGTAAATAAATAAATTATCCCTTCATTGCACTACTTTTCTGGATTTCTTTTTTTTTTAAACAAACTACATATCACATCGCAACAAATGTTATAAAACCGTAAAATATATTTAGGACATAAAAAGGAATAAAACTAAAATTTCTCCTCTTAAGTGAATTTCTTTTCTGGGTTCGAAAAAAAATAATTACAAAATCAAAAATAATTAGTGAAAATACAATAAATAAAGTGCAAATAAACAACCTCCAAAGCCTCGAGTTCAAAGAAATATTCCCAGCAGCCTCTCTGTGGGCCCGGCCTGCTGATCTGTGCTGCGACAGGAGCGGCACAGTCTGCTCCATCTTTGAAGAAACCAAAGCAGCGCATGGAGCGAAACTGAAGCTAAAGTATCGAGCTCATTACATTGGTATTGATCAATATCAATACGAGTGTTTGTATCGATAGATATTTTGATCGATCCGCCCACCACTAATTCACTGCAAGCTGATCCATCCACAGCAGGTGATTTGTGTATTTGGACAATTTTTATACGCAAACTTATGCAATTTGAATTGAGTTAATCTGAAATACTATTTATGCAATTGTGGATCTTGTTCTAAGCTTGTAACTATTTTTGATACTTCACAACTTAGATTCATGCTTTTCCTTTCATTTCTTTGACTAAACTTCTGGCTGTAGACAAAGTGAATTGGGCAAACCAGACGAGCCAACTGGGGAAAATAAATAAATAAATTTTAACTTCTTGAGAGCAACAAAAAGACTGGAAATTATACGCTTCGACTTTGAAACTCTGACCCACCAGTCTGTCATAAACGGCTACAAATTCCCAGGATTCAGCTGCTGCAGAGCCACGGTGTCATTAACTCGGAAACAAACCTCAAGTAAATACATGTTCCTCACGTGTGGGGAATCTTCGCTGTTTGAACAACCGGAGCTCGTCTGTGACCCTGAAGGAGGCGGAAACACGTGGAGGCGTGGATAATCCCACAGTTCCATTGCGCAGCTGATGGGAAATTTAAAAAACCCATCAAGGTTAGTGGCTTTTCCGCTCCAGTTGACTCTTTAATGGCAAACAAGAACGGCTCCAACGGTTATATTTTTAAGACTTTGAGCTAAAATTGGATGTGGTAGTAGCTGAGCCTGATCAACACTTGCAGCATTTCTTCAAAGGTTCAAGACAAGGCAAATCCTTTTCAAGAGTTCATCCTTCATAAATAAAGCAACTAAGCCGTTCTGTAAACGCACTGATGACAAAGTGGTGATTTTTTTTTTTGCCTTTGCATCTGTAAGCGTTAGTTCATTATCTCGACCACTGGAGGGACTTTAGTGAAACTTGCAGAACATGTCCTGATGCATGCTCAATAATCCAAGTAGATACTCTGGACCAGGGGAGTGCAACACTTATCAAAAGAGCCATTTCTGCCCCTTTGTTCACTAAATTAAATGTATCCAGAACCACAAAACCTGCTACAACTGGGATTCTCAACTGGTGGCCCACAGACCACTTTAACCTAAGACCCAACTCTTGCATGACATGCATTATTAATTCCTATAATGTCCACATTTGTGGAGGCCAGGTCCTAGGAGGCCAAGTTTGTTGGAAGACGCTTTTCTGGCGAGTATTTGAGTAGAGTAGTTATTCTGGCCATTGTGAAGCTGAGAAAACATGATGAATTTTAAAATTTGTTCATATGTTTACATTTTAAGATAAAAGACAAAGATTCTTGCAAAGAAGGAAAAACATGTTATTTCCCAATAAATAAATAAAAATGTACCAATGAACTATACAGGTCTAGGTAACTTATTTTAATTGTGGAAAAATTAAGTAGCTACTTCAAATAGTTAAAGTAGGTTTTACTCCTATCGTTAGTGCCCTGATGGCCGCTTGCTATTCACAGAGGGCTGAGTGGTACTAGCAGTAACAGCAGGAGGGGGACAATTGGACATCGTTCTTCTCTATACTGCAACCACTCATGTAACTCTTTCAGGGATGACGATGTTCACACCCTCCCTCGATTGAGGGGAACGACGGTTTGAGAGAGAAGTAAAGGAGGCCATCTTTGTGAAAAGAAACTGTCCATTAAACAGAAGTTCCACTCTTACAATGCTGTTATTGCTAGTATCACTCAGCCCTCTGAATAGCAAGTGGCCATCAGGGTGCTAACGATCCATTGTTGGGCTGAAAGTCTTTTATCATGTGAACAGCTAGTTCTGGAGATGTTATTTCCCAATAAAGAAATAAAAATGTAACAATGAACTATGCAGGTCTAGGCAACTTATTTTAATTGTGGAAAAATTAAGTAGCTACTTCAAATAGTTAAAGTAGGTTTTACTACGATCGTTAGTGCCCTGATGGCCGCTTCTGGATGTCAACAAACTGGTTGATCCACCATGAGAAGGTGCCATTTATACGATTGCGTTTGTTGCAGCTCCTCAGACTGAAGAAGTCTTTTGGATTTTTTATAATCTGTCCAAAGGACTCGACTTAACATTAGATTTTTTTTCTACCTGGATTATTGCACAGCATCAGGATGCACATTCTCTACCGTCCTTTGTAGCAAAGCACCATCCTTTTTCCATCACTTCTTATTTCCATGAATGAAATTAATGACTGATCATCAGCAGTGTGAAGAGTTGCGTTTGTTGCAATAAGCTAATGTTAACTTTCCAAAGCCACATTCGTATTTGTTACGCGAAACTGAGGCCGTAAAGGCTCAAGTTCGATTTACAGTATAGACACCGACCTACGATTTGGTGACTGATCCAACTCAGGACCCAAGAGTTTGTTTGCTGCAAAACTTGAGCTTTTCAGGAAAACATCCCACGAGCCTCAAGTTACTGAAACCTTGCATCTAGAACCGACCGGCGCAACAACGGCTGAACTTTGTGCCGTCGACGAGGGAACATCTGGTGCAGATCCAAACATCTTGCACGAAGTTAAACGCAACACATCTCAAAGGTGACCGCTCCAGCCCTACTTGTTGGGTGTTTTTTTTTTACCATTTCACTACCCACGCAGTCTCCTGTAACTGATCCAGACAGGAAGAAGTGGCGTTTAAAGGGCAGCAGTCCTCAAAGCACCACACAAACCTGGCCTGTTGTCCTCTGGTCCAGGACAGCTCACCGCCCAACAATGCTTGGCTTGAATACAAGGGGGTCCTGGCTCAGGTGAGTGCAGACACTTCTGTTAGATTTAATGGCTCCAGGAGGAGGAGGGTGGAGGAGTTTGGGACAAACAAAGCAAGAGTGAACATTCCTGCCTAACCAAAACCAGAAACACAGGAGGACACCTGAATGTCCCTTCATTTGATCCTCTGGAGGAAGTGAAGACACCAAACTCCTGAAGGAGCTGCTGACTCACGCTGAAATGTTTTGGAAACTGTGGCACAGGAGGAACACGAACTTCCCTGAACCCGACTCTAATGGAAACGCTCACTTTACTATAGAAGTTCCAAAGAAGTCCAAACAAAGTGCAGAGGACCCACCGCTCTCCTGCGCGCGCAGCTCCAAACCTCCTCCTGAACTCCTCCAACGTCTCGTTTTCTCCTCCGGAGTCGAGCCCCAGAAGGTGGACCGGGACCGGGTCGGGAACAAGCTTCTCTGGGAGCCCAGGCACTCGGCGCGTGCGCTTCCCGCCTCCTCCTTCTCTCCTCGCGCTTAATTGCTTCACCAGGTTTTTCTAATTAGCGCGCGCGCTCTCATTGGCGTTCCGGTCCGTGCGCGAGCCGCCGCGTCTGTGAACCCATTCGAGCCCGCCTGACCCCGTCGTGTCCGGGGTCCCCGAACCAGAAGGAGCTCGTTGGGTCCCGTGGCCACCGCCTCCTCCTGCTGCACCTCCTCCACCTAACTCGGAGAGGAGGCCCCTAATCTGAAACCTGAGATCCACACGACTACTGTTCCACAACAAAACCACCGCGGCCCAGTGTTCCCAGTCCAGAGTCACTTCCAAATAAAAGCTCAAAGCATTTACACGTTTCTGTTCTTATGGGAGCAGGGAGGTCAGTGAAACTATAATAATAATGAGCCAAGCCGAGAACAGGAACAGGGCCGAGCTTAAAGAACTCATTGCCCAGGGCACGATAAACTAAAGGGCACCCCTAAAATATGACTTAGGTCAGGGACGTCAAAGTCAAATACACCGAGGGCCAAAAAAAAAAAACATTTTTTTTAAAATTTTATTTATTTGTTCATTTCAAATAAAAAAAACACACAAAATATTTACAAAACCATATTAATAAAACAAATTTAAAATGAAAGGAAGCCGAAGAAGAAAAAAAATCTTATAATATCTGCCCCCTACTTTAAACAGAATCTATTCAAACAATTGATTTAAACAAAAA
>JARVGS010000835.1:23303634-23315615 GCA_031762315.1 Hypsolebias antenori | reverse complement strand
TATATATATTAGAACCATATAGTTGATCTTGAATATGAAGTGTCCAACCACTCATCATGCGCATGGATGTCATACAGTATTTATTTTTGGGCTTTTAGTGGATGTTTTTAACCATTTCTTCCCAGGCTGGAATGATTGCATGGCACACAACTTTAATGGTATTTAAAACCAAGAACCGGATGCACAAGTTTGAATTCACCAAATATATACTTACATATGCCTAAATATTTTAATAAGTGGCTTTAATAAGAAGCTTCTACATCTTCAGTTTGAGTCCAATTAACTTCTCATTGGTGATCATGGTTGACCACAGCTGGTAGTTTCTCTTTGCCAACACAAAAAGGATTTGTTTGAACGCACTCATTGGTTGGACCAGGACTCATCTGCCACCTTCAGATGAAAGGAAATTGGTTTGGATGTTCAGCACCCAAGAGACCCAAGAAAGATGCATCAAAAGTGACACCTTCAACCTCACTGGACAAGGAATCGGGAGTGAAGGTGAGGCTTTGAAACCTGAGAACACTACCAGCTGTTAAACATGGGGGCGGTAGCATCATGTTGTGGCACTGGGACATTTCCCCAAGCGGATGGAATAACATAGAAAGAGGGGTACAGTAACACCTCCTTTATCGCAGGAGATCTATACCCTGAAGCCCTGCGATAAGTGAAGATCCGCGAAGAAGGAATAGTAGTACAAGTAGTAAGTAGTAGTTTATCTTAGTATTTATATATAGATATATTAATGTGTTTTAAACCCTTCCCACACTCTTGCAATATTCTAAACAATGCTTCTAAACTCTGAAGCTCTAAAAGAGCACAGAATGTCATAATGTCAGCTCCCTTCCTCGTCTGCTCTGTGCCACCTGCAAGCACTCTTGGCCACGCCCACTTCTCAGTTCTTCACAGAGAACAGCTGATCAGCTGCAGCAGGAAGTTTATCCTGCAGTGTAGGCTGCACAAATGTGCAGCTGGTGCTTAATAATTACCGTAAATGATTTATTTTAAATAACTCCCATGCCATTTGTGCGGCTCAGCCATCAATCAGCCAATCGTGTGTCATGTCCAATCTTATTTTGAAAAACCGCAATAGAGCGAGTTCGTAATAAATGAACTGTGAAGTACCGAGGGACTACCGTACCTCTAAATTCTTCAGCTTTACTTCAGCTTGGACACAGCTAGGTGCTCCAACAGGACAGTAAACCCAAACATATCAGAAATGGTGTCTGATCAGTTAAATCAGGCTAACAATAAACTTTTGGAATGGCCTTCCCAAAGTACCAACCTCATCCAAATCAAAGGTTTCTGTTGTATATTAAAAACCAGATCCCTGACAGGAAATCAAGAAATTTAAATGAACTCTACTTGTCCTGCCAAGAAGGAGAGCAGTCAGATTTCAGTTAGAATTATGCCAGAAGCTTGTTAATAGAGATAAAAAGTCAGTGGTTGAGGTTGAACAACAAGCCGTTAACCAAGTGGGGGTGTAAGTATGATTGAGCCTGTAAGTATACCGTAGTTTTGACTGGGTTAAATAAACCCCACAATAAACTAAAACTTTTTATTTTTTATAAATCATTCAATCATTCCATCTTGGAAACACTAAAGGCGTCAAATTACTAGGGATGCACCGATCCACTTTTTTTCACTTCCAATATCTGAGGTTTCGTATCGGTCGATACAGATCCGATACTGGTCTGATGCAGAAAAACAGTGCTGAATTCTTTCAACAAACTCAGTGTGCTCTTCAGGGTGAACTCTCTGGAGATGCTTGATTAAGTTGGTAGTGTTTTAGCTGGAAGTTTTAGTGCCACCCCTTGGAACCGTCGTTGTGCACGTATTGCACGTAGCTGTTGAGTGTGTTGGCTGAGGTAGTGTGAAATAGATCCAGATGGCTGATCCTTTCGCGCTCTCCATTTTGAAAACAATCTGTGCCGCAAGTTCACTAGCGCGCAACGTCACTCAGAGCTTAGACTTAGAGTGAATAGATCTGCCCAGTCGTGGATCTGTCACATTGTCATCGATACCCAATCCAGAAGTTTTTCAATATTAGGACCGATGCCAATATTGGTTTAGGATTGGTGCATTTCTACAAACTACCCTCATTCATGTCCACGATGAGCGTATGTGAATCTCTGACCACACCCGTAACTAAGCAAGACACCGGACGCGGTGCGTTCCTATAGTTTTGTGTCGCTGAAGCACAAGTACAGAGATGAATCCACAGATTTATATTTAGTTGGTGTAAATTGTGCAACAGCGTGGGGAGTGTTTTGTGTGCAGGGAGACAGAAGAGCGCCACATCCATGTGAACTGATGGGCGAATCATTACGAAGATAACACACAAGCTGTTAGCGTTTTCTGCTGGCGACAGCGAGTGCAACGAGAAACAAACAAAACAAAAAAAAAGCCCTGAGATAAGTGGCGTGTAATTACGACAGCTCAGTGCATCGGCTAGGGCCCAGGAAAGGTGGATGTTCATCTCTGTAAGTGACCACAACAACCCAAAAAAAAAAACGCCCTTCAGCTCATCACTCCTCTATCTGAGGTTCCCAGACTCTTGGTCCAGTCGATGACTGAGTGACTAATTGCTTTGGAGGACTGAGAACCAGCAGAGGCGGTGGGGTAAAGGTACCCGTTACTGCGGAAAACATCAAGATGGTGAAGCTTGTGAGTGACAGAGAGGCTCTCAGGGGAAGTGTTGGCAAGAGGACGGCGGGGGGAGGATATGAAAGGGAGGACTGTTCAGGGCGCCAGCAGCATATCAACACCCACCTGACTGCACAATGGCTGATATCTGCTCATGCAGGAACTCACCTCCTCCCCGCTATTTTGCCTTCCCTGATAGCGTCCAGCTGGCTCGGTTTGAATTTAGGTGAACAAATCTGAGAAAAGGAATATAAGAAAACAAAAGTGTGCACGTGATAAATCATGCAAGAACACCGTGCAATATTGATGGAGCGGCTTGCAAACTCTTCTGTTATATAAGTTTGCCTTTATGCATGAATCTAATACTATGTCTGTTGTGGATGTCTCAGCTCTGCACAGCTGGTGTTTTTAGAGAGCGAAAGGAGTGTCTCTCCTCTTCATGTGCAACGGGAGACGACCGGAATATTAATGGACTACGCAGAGCACAGCACAAGCAGTGCAAAGGCAGATTTATTCAGCTAGACGACACGACTGCCAGGGGCGTTTAGAGGTTGCAAACCTGAAAGAGGTTATCCTGAACTGTATTAGTTTGAGAAGTTTCCTAGATATGCAGATCTAAAATGTGGGTACGTGCTCAATGTAAACTAAAGCACTCGCCACCGAAAACCACGTGAAAGCTTGAGTCACATGACTGACCTCCATCAAACTCGACGTAGACTGAAGGTAAACAAATATGGCGGAATCAGAAAAGACATTTAGGTGGAAATATGTCAGCCATAACATCAAATCAGGGATTAAATCATATTTGGTCAAGCTGAACACATTTATATATTTCTGGCTCTCGTGAGCAGTTCCAGTGATTTGGCTTGCTAATTGGGATAACACTTGGAAAAATGGTCTGAATCCTATTTGTAGCATTTTCTAATGATGCTTTCTGGATGCCTTTTGAAAGAAGAAACATTAAACCATATTTGGATATCTGGATTTCCCTGCTGGTATTGAAAGTATCTTCGCTAATGTACAGGAAAAGTAGCTAAAGGCTTTACTGCTCAAAACCACTGTTAGTTGTTGGCTCTGTTAAGAGCAATGCTTCAAAACATATTTTAGGATTATATTTTGGACATTTTCTTCAAGGGACCCAAAGAAACTTTACTGATTTATCATTTGCACATTTTTACCAATGCAGCCGGCTATAGCTTAATACAGTGGTTCCCAACCCTGGTCCTTGAGGAACACAATCCTGCATGTTGTAGTTGTTTCTCTGCTCCAGCACACCTGATTCAGTGATTTAATTACTTCCTCATACTCTGCAGAAGTCCATCACCCATTTATTAAAATCAGGTGTGTCAGAGCAGAGCAACAACTAAAACATGCAGGATGATGTTCCTCAAGGACCAGGGTTGGGAACCCCTGCAACAAACCACCTTTGGAGTTATTCCTTGGTTCGACGTGATGGGGCACACATGAGTGAGCCTAAGATCGAGTAAGAAGAATAATTCTCGGGGCTCAATCTGGGCGGCGGAGCATCATAAAATCAGAGCTTGGCATTTAAACACTCGCAGCTTTTCCAAAACTTCTAGACTGGTAAATTTAACATTTGACATATTTTCAGTCGCTTAGTCTGTTTCTGATGGTAAACGAACACAAGCGGTAGACGACATTTTTCATTTAAGGACACATTAAAAATGGCCCCACAGCTAACTAGCCTACACAAAAATTGCTCAGTGAATTTTCCGAAGATAGAGGTAAAGTTTGGTGCTGTCCTTCACAACGTATATGTCTTCTTATTAGGCCTGTCGCGATAAACAATAAATCAATTAATCGCATGATAAATTAAAACTATCAACCTCATTATCATTTATCAACTTTATCGTTTCTTCGTGTCTCTCTTTCTACTGAAGACACTGAATGACAAAAGGCTCAACTCCGGTGCTCTTCACTGACCCCTCCCTTTGTCGTTTCTCGTTAAAATCTATTTTAACCATCCAAAATCGCCATTTTGGATGGTTAAAAGCAGCTAAGCTGAGAAGCTAAGCTACAAGCTAAGCTAACAAACCAACCTCGGGGAAAAAAACTCTGTCTTTTCAAAGTTCCAAAATTCACAGTTGAAAACCATGCCTTTGTCTAAAAAGTTGTATTTTTTTTTTTGTAAAAAGAAGCTGAGAACTTGTTTACTGATTTTATTTTATTAAAAGCTTTGTGTGAAAAATGCTATGCTAAAGAGCTCAAACCACATCGAGTGTCCGCCATTTTTAGAAACAAACAAACAAACAAAAAAGGACATACAGCCCATGTCACGTCAAGGGGCCTCCCTCCCAATTTTCTTAAAGATACATGCTACTCACACTCTCACTACCCATCCTTCAGTTCAAACTGACTTATACTGCCATCCAGTGGTCAAAAAAGGTACTACACACAGCCAACATTTATTCTTAAATTTATCAATTACTAATTATTATCAAATTTCAAACAATATTATCGTTTATCGCAATACTTTCTGAGGCAATTAATCGCCCAGTAAAATTTGTTATTGTGACAGGCCTACTTCTTATCATACGACCATCGTACATTCCTTCCAGGAATACTAGCCTCTTTATTTTACATGTGATTCCAACGAGAAGCTTCAAACAAGTCAAGATGGGTTTTATGTCTCCATTTCAACATCCTTCAAAGCTTTTACTTCAAGTTCAGAAAATGTTGGTCGAAGTAAACAACCTTAAGGTAGAAGAGATTTACTTTTCAAAGACCCCCATTTCATCACCTGTCCACTTTGGTGGCGCCTTGTCCTTGCCACTCCACTCTGAACCAGAGCCGTCGGTATCAATCACTCCCGCGCTCCACTCGTCCACTCCTCGGGGGGGAAACTCGGGAGGGGAGCGGGGGGCGTAGCTGTCACGCAGGGGCGAGATTAAATGGAGAGGGATGAAAGAGGAACACCTTCAAAAGAAGCAATGGAGACGAGGCAGACAAATGACACCGCCGACATGGATAGCCAGGCTAAAGTACAGCTGAGCTGACAGGGTTTCATTTGTTAGCTCCCGTCAGACATGGGGGAGCGACGCTGCTGATGACTGAACACACAACATATTGTTACAGTGCTCCGCAGTTTAAATCCATCCATTATGTGCATATGTTACACATCCATCCACACAGTCAGCCCAACTGAATGCATTTGTCATTCACACACGATGCTCTGTGGCTGCCTTAGCATCTGTTTGAATGTGGTTTTTTTTTTTTGCCTGTGCAACACTTTCAGGAAATCATTTGTATGCCGTTTTTGGATTTTTCGCATCTTTTATTATTAATGAAGGCAATTACGCCACTAGTATTTTTTTTCCCCCATCGCAAAGGGAAAAAAATGACTCCCGGTGGCTGCGTTTGCCATGGCAACCGTTTCCACATCCTGCTGCATCACCGCTTCGCCGGTGGATGCTTACAGCGAGAGCCAGGGAGACAAAGCGGAGAACGTGTGAAAAGGATGTGTCCTTTGCTCGTTGTCAGGTTTAGTTTTAGGTCTGTGCCACTGATTTATAATCTAATTAAAGAGCAGAATTTTAAAATAAATTTGCCTTGTACTGAGAAGCAATTGAGCTGTAGTTGTTTTGGTTAAACCGTCTGAATATTGTGGTGCTCAAAGTCTTTATTGAGGATCACTCTTAGCTACTACCACACCGAATACATCTTTAAAATGTCTTTTAAATTGACCGACGTAGACATTTTTGCGTTTGTTTTAGCGTCCATCTTGAATGGGTCGACTTCAAATACTAATCGGTTCTACAGTAGGAGCTTTCTGAATAACAAACATTATTGTTACTCAGAATGTTGTACTTGCGCTTTCTTCCCATTTAATGTTTGTTTCACTGCAAGGAACTGTCACTGTTTGGAGGACTTAACCCAGGAATGCAGACTGACACAAGGAGCTCAAAAAACAACTTAAAACTTTATTTACTTTAAAACTTTAAAACTTTATTCTTAATTTGTAGCCAGATCTCGCTTGTAAATGAGTCCTCGAGGCTCAATGAGATTAACCTGCCTAAATAAAGCATGAATGAATTTAAGAAACAAACGGCAACAACTGAAACTGAATAGAAACACGAGGAGACCCAGTCGTGGCGTAAAGCCCAAACAGTAGCTATGTTTACATGGACATAAGTAATCGGATTAAACAGCTGTTCTGAATAAAAGTGCGTCAGATAAACGCCCTGTTCAGATTATTTTTTTTGTTTATCCCAAAGAATTTGTGATCAGAACAGAACAGGTGGTTAAAGCCGATTCATAACCCGAACGGTGTGCACGTCAACACTTAATCTGTTCATTTATTTCTGATCTTGAAAAACTGACCTGACTGCGCATGTGCGACCTTTGTCATTTCCGCTTGGCTAATGCTAATAACATTAGCATGTCGGGGAAGCAAACCTGGTCGGTGAGCGACACAACATTTCTGCTAGAACCTTTGAAAGAGCTCAAAATGATCTGTGTCACCTGTAGTTCAGTCAGGGCGTGCATAACGTCTCCACCGTCATTAAAACCTGTCATGGGTCCATTTTGGGCGTTCAGGTTTGTTTATGTTCACCCCGGAAGTAAACCGGAAGTAGAACTTCTTCTTCTCTGTTTTTTTTTTAAGGAGGGTTTACCACTCTGCACATGTCAGTACTTCTGTTCAGAACAAAGCCCGCTGCATGCAAACGCTCGTCGTAAACGGATTGTGTAAACGATACAATTGAATTAATTAGTCTGGAAACAATTCACTCCGGTCAAAAAAATTTTTGCACGTAAACATAGCTAGTGCTCGCCTGAGGATGAAGTGGAAACTGAGTACAGGTAGTCCTCGACTTACGACGTAGATCCGTTCCTAAGCGGCGTCGTAAACCGATTTTCGACGTAAGTCAGAACGTACGTAAATACATGTGACCTAACTATTTTACCAAGCGCGTAAACTGACTTTCGACGTAAGTCCATGGTGATGGCCTTCCTTTTCCTCAATGCACTGCCATCAGAAGAGTCCTCCTTGCATTTTGGGGGCCATAATGAAGGGCTAATGAAGAGCTAATGGCCTACCTGGATGCTAGTGACAACGTCCTCCTCTGAACAGTACGTATTCCTCCGCCGCTGCACCGCGTAACTGTATTCTTACGCCGCTGCGCTGCCACGTTACGCCGTTTAACGTCGTAAAACCGACGTAAAAACTGATGTAAAACCGGCGTAACCGCGTAACTTGAATAAAGGAGATGCCGTCGTATCTACGAAACGTCGTAAGACAAGACCGTCGTAACTCGAGGACTACCTGTATTAAGCGCTTGTTTATTACATTGGCTTATAAAGACCAGTGCAAACTCTTCACTGCTCCTCTCTGCTGCTCTACCTCATCCATATGTTGCCCAGAAATATTAGATTTCCCCCACACCGCAGCTAAAACCATCCGTTGATGCCCAGCGACTGGTTTCTTCCCACCATCTATTCATTAAAAAAGCCTCTAGGTTATACCAAACCACTTAGTGTCTCGGTGTTTACAGTAATTGTGTAATTATACACGTATGTAAAGTTGGAAATGCCTCTGTCTCAGAAGTGCACCGCCAGCAGATCAGTGCCTCCGGGTTCATTTGAGTTAATGACAATTATGGGGTGTGTTGATGTACAATAAATGGTGTTCAACATTACTGGATGAGAGGTGAGAGACAGCCATCCTTCATTTCACTCTAAAGTTTCTGTCGGATGCTTTAACCATTTGGTTACTTCTCCGGTTGCACAAGTCTGACAATCACAGCTTCTTAGGCAGAGAAAAGTGTGCCAAAGATGTTTTTACACCCCACTACTTATTAACATTCCATGAAATGTTTCTTTTTCCTGCAGCAAAAATAATTGTCAACTGTGCAGAGAGGAGAATCATGCATGCAAGACATATCTACGGGTACATCCAATTGCACATTTAAATGGTGGCGTGTCAGAGTAGGCGTTTCATGTGCACTCAGTTCCTTGTTCCACCTGGATGTATGACGGAATGGTGCGCTGCAATGTGTGCACAGGTTTCACGTTTTTCCCCTATTTCAACATTCTGTATGAAAGCGGTGCACTCTTTCATTCATGAGGCCCCTGGGCACTTTGCAGTCATTAAGCAGATCATGAACTCCATAGTTCAAAGGGTACTAGAGTCAAATGTGAGGCCAACTGAAGCTTGGATCAAACTGGACAATGATTCCAACACAGTAGCACATCTACAAAAGAACAGCTGAAAATGGTCCAGTAAAAATCCAGAACTCAACCTGATTGAAAGGCTGTGGTAAGATCCTGGAAGAGCTGGGCTAAAAAAAAAAAAAAAAAAACTCTGCTAACCTCAATGAACTGAAGCACCATTTGAAAGAAGAGTGAGCCAAAATTCCTCCACAATCATGGGGGAGACTGATGATAACGTCCTACAGAAAACCTTTGTTTATTTCAGACAATGTTTGGGGGAGGATTAAAAGAGGGTTCACAGATCTTTCATCTGTGCTAGGTACAATTTCATTTGATCCTTTTCTAGGCTTGCTAAAATATTTGACACTGTCCCCTCTGTGAGAACGATGCTGCTGGGTCACAGTAAACTATTCACATGTTCTGGAGTTATCCCCCTATGAAGAGGTTCCAGTGTCAAATCTTACTTACATTATCTAATGCAACCAAAACCCCCAACTATCCCACTGAAGGAAGACCATTCTAACCACTCAGCCACAGCTGACCCAAGATGCAAGTTTTGGGTGAGCACCCAGTCACAGAACTTTTTCCTTCATTCAACCTCTGTTTAGACAGGTTAATCCCATTGAACCTTGTGGACCCATTTACAAGAGAGACCTAATTTTAACAGAGTGATGACAACGGTAGTCAATCACAAACAAAAGCATACAGACTGATAAGAACAAGTGAAAGAAAATGATATTAAGAAAACTAAACAAAAACAGCTAGGTTGTAAGGTGATATAGAAAACTAAAAACAGAACATGTCTGCATTGTGTTTTGCCAGGAACTTAACAGATATTTGAAGTCACTTAGAGAAGTCAAGGTCGAGAGCTTCAGATCTTTTTGCAAGATATTCTAGGAAACAGGAGCGAAGTAGAAGAAGGCCCTTTTGCCTAGTTTGTGTCAAAACACCGTAGCCAGTCTCATTTCAGAGTAGAACTTTCAGTGTTTCTTTTTTGCTTTTCAATTGCTCAAACAAGCTTTTTTAAAATGTAACCTTTTATATATACCGGTACTGTATATGCATTTGTTTTAAATTTCTACACCCACCATTATAGCCCCAAGTGCCCTTAACGGGTAATCACTGTTGTAGAAAACGAAGGTTATATGAGGTAGACAGTGCAGCGCGGCTGATCCTTCCAGTTTCCCAGGTCCGGTGAACAGTGCGGTGAACAGTGGAACTGCCTGGATAGTTAGCACAGCATCTTTCCTCAGTCTGGTACCATACTTCCCCTTAAATTCAAATGCCTGCATCATTGCTGACTCATAATCCTCCGATTGAAAATGTTCGGAGCAGTGAAATCGGCCAGTTTGACCAACAATTTTTACCCATTTGTCCTGAGTGTTTTTAACTTTTGGGAAATAATGGATGCTAACTCCCTTCTTGGCTGTATTTAAACAGAACTATGCAACACATTGATTCAACATTTTGTTCCTACGATGAGCAGTCTGGCCAGAAATGAAAAAAGATAGTTGCAGGTAGCAGGTGTGGGTGTTCCCCCAAGGTCATGCGAGAAAGGTGGAGTGCTATATCTGTAGATTTTTAGTTAGTGCGTTTGTATTGCGTAGCTTAGTGCTACATCAGTGCCGGCAGTTATGACGGAGGTGGATGGGGGGGGGGGGGGGTGGTGTGGGTGGAAAAGACATTTCAATAGACGGGGTGCCCTCCTTAGATAATGGTAGGGGAAACACTGCACCTACATTTCGATGCTGTCGGTCCAGGGAGTTGTACCAGTGACCTTCCGATCACAGGCACACCTTCCCTAACCGCTGTTCTATCACTCCCTATTTATTCACATCTATATGGAAAAGTATCTGTATACCTGTACATAGATTGTTTGTTTCATATAGTATCCAATCATTTGTCTTTTTCTTCTTAGTTTGTTTGGGGTACATACCTGGGCAGGGTGCTTGTTTAATACATATACTGTATTAACACTGTGGATATGTGCTTTCATTCACTTGAAGTTTAATTTTAATCATTTTAGAACATTGTAAAGACCAGATCATTTTTATTATGTCCTGCTATGAACAACTTTAGAACTAAAAGAGGGTTGTCTTCATTTTTCCCGTGACTGTACTATTTTTGTGTCTTAAGACTCGTGACTATGCTAAACTGGAAGATAGCGCACATGTGGTTAAGATTGTTCAAGTGTCTAACTCAACTCAAACCATGTTTTTTCCAGAACAAAGTCAGACAACGAAAACATGAAAACTTACACAACAGCATGAGAAATGAACCTATCCTTGGAATTGAAGAAGTCATTTCTGTCAAGACTTATGTTCTGCTGCTGAGATTTACATGCTTTAGTCTATGGTGCTGTTTATTTCTGCATATTTCTCGTATTCTAACCCACCCACATGTGTCTGGGTTTAGTAGATTTATAAAGCAAAGCTGCATGAAGCTTTATCTGGTCCTCATTTCATTTTTCCATACTATGCAGGAAGCCTGTAATGAACTCCAGTCCTAAATCAAACCTACATTCTTTTCTCTTTGGTGCAGACTATTGTGGAAAAACAGAGCGTGTCCTCAAGGAAATATCCCACAACCAAATATCTAACAACAATTTCAAAACCAAAGAATGGAAGGAAGGGGGACGGAGACCTATCTACTGACCAAAAATTTATTGAACGACCACAGGAAATCGAATAAAAATGTCCAAGATTCCTGGTGAGGTGAGCAGTTTAAAGTTGCTGAAACTACCAGGAAAGTGAAACGTTTGGTTTGACTGTTCAAACTGGGAGAAGTCAAACACTTCCCTGTTCTCAAGTTCATGAGACATTTGGGACGAAGGGAAAGATTTTGGAGGTTGTTTACATTCATGAAGACACAAGAAAGTGGACTGTAAAGAAAACTAGAAAGTTCCTGGAGAAGCTTTGACGGGGACTTCCAGGCTGCTGCCAATTTAAACATTTGATTTGACAGTACTATGTGTTGGGTTCACTCTCATCTACCACTATACCAAGTTGCAGCTAAATGGCTCTAAAAATGGCTGAGTTATTGTATTCTTCCTTTTTAGCTAAGGTGGCCATCTTGGATTTTTTTATTTGGATTCAATACATGATAGGGTACGTTCTCAGCTATAACCTCACCAAAGTTCAGCTCTGTATGTGTCAAAATGACCGAGT
>JARVGS010000835.1:23183017-23194434 GCA_031762315.1 Hypsolebias antenori | reverse complement strand
TTTGTTTGTTTGTACAGCACTTTGGTTGGCCTTGTCGCTGTTTTAAGTGCTCTATAAATAAAATGGTATGGTATGGTCTAACTTAAAGTCCATAATGTCCAAAAGTGCTCTTGAGAGAGTAATACATGCTTTCATAACATCGACTACTGCAATGTGCTTCTTTTTGGAATCAGTCAGACCTCTATTGCACGTTTACAACTGGTTCAAAATGCTGCAACCCGATTTTTAACTGGCACAGGCAAAAGAGAGAACATTTCTCCAGTTCTGTGAGAGTTGAATTTTACTTGTCTGTACTGTATTCTATAATGTTAGTCATTTCGTTCTTATCTTTATTTGGAGCTATGTAATTTGTCCTGTGTCCTTTGCTTATTTTGTTTTGCTGTACAGCACTTTAGCTGGTCTTGTTGCTGTTTTAAAGTGATTTATAAATAGTGGTATGGTATAGTAACATGTATATTAGCTCTGGAGCGAATACTTAGCTCCAGCTAACACTATTGATGTAGGATTCTAGCTGTTCAACAGTCCTGAGTCTTTGCTGATTCCTTTTTACTGGATGAGAGTGCATGTTCTAAAACTCGTGTATACTTTTCTACATTGATGGTGCTTTTCCAGAAGTTGTCCATGCCAACGGCACTAATAAACCCCCATACTGTCAGCGAGGCAGGGCTTTGAACTATTCTCTGAAAAAAGGCAGAATTATCCTTTTTATTTTTATTTTTTTAGCACGGAGGACATGCTGTCTGTGGTTTCCAAGAAAGAATATCATATTTTAACTTGGCTGACCACAGAACCGTTTTCCGTTTTGCCTCAGTGCATTTTGAATTAACTTTGACCCAGAACAGACAGCAATGTTTCTGGATAGAGACCACAAAGGATTTCTTGTTTGCATGCTAGGATTTAACCAGCATTTGTGGAAAGCAAGTTGAGCTGTGTTTACAGACAATGATTTTTGAACAATGTAGTGATATCCAGAACAGAATAAGACCTATGTAAAAAGCACTGCCCCCTAAGGGCCCAAATATCACAGCTATTGAATACTGACTTTGTCTTGTTCTTTGAACTCAGAGATTTTTTTTCCAGATTCTTTCAATGTTTTCTTATTATGAGCTACATGCTAGGATATTTAAAGCCATTTTACCATTAACAAGCATTATTTTGAAATTGTTTCACTATTTTTAATCAATTTTTTCCATAGACTAGTGAACCTCTGCCCATCTTTACTTCGGATAGATTCAGCCTCTTTAAAACCCTGTACAGGTAGTCCTCGACTTACGAACGGGTTCCGTACCTACAAACCATTCGTAACCCAATTTTAACGTAAGTCGGAACACATTATACTGCGCCGCAAACCCGTTCGTAAGTCCGGATTTTTGCCGTACGTAGAGGAAATACATGTAAAATGTATGTTAACGCTGCACCGCACACCCGTTCTTAAGTCAGAGTTGCCGTAAGTCGAGGGCGCCTTAAGTCGAGGACTACCTGTACTCTTGCAGAGTTATTCCCAGTACAGTAGTCCCTCTCTACTTTGTGGTTTGACTTTTGCGGCCTTAATGTTTTGTGGGTTTTCAACATAAGATTGTGCACGATACACAATTGGCTGATTGAGGGAGGCTATGGCTGAGTGAGAAGTTGTCCTCCATTGCAAGAGTTGGGGGTTCAATTCCACCAGCAGTCACATGCTGAAGTGTCCTGGGCAAGACACTGAACCCCTCATTGCATCTGATGTGTGTCCCATTGGTGTATGAATGTGATAAAGCACTGATTAGTCTCTTTAGAATGATTGGTCCAATTAGCTTTGTATAGATCTAGTAGAGTGCTGTATGAATGGGTAAATGAGGGCACAGATTTTGGTGTAAAGCGCTTTGAGTATCTTGATAAGATAGAAAGGCACAATATAAGTGCAGTGCACTTACCATTTACCACTGACTGAAGGCGACCAACCACGACCTCACTACGGGCACACGTCTGGCGAACGCCTTCTCCCATCAAGCCTGTGATGTTTGCGAGGCGCAACTGTCGGTGAAGACCTTTGTCTGCGCTGCCTGTGCCCTCGTGCTTGCCTCCCTGGGACCAGCGGAGGAGACTCGCTCTAGCGGGGAAAGGAGGGTGGAGGCCACGTGTGAGCGGCACGTCAGCTCTCCAGGCGCACCCCTGCCACTGTCGGACCTCACTGACCGATGCCTCGAACTCTTACCCAGTGCAACACTCGCTATGTCAAGAAGGACGATGTATACGAATATGTAAAAATACTAAAATATAACGTCCCTACTTGCGGATTTTCACCTATCGCGGGGGTGTCTGGAACATAACCCCTATGATAAGCGAGGGACTACTGTAACTAAATTTTATGCACAATGCAACTCCAAATGTCTCTTCTTTGTAACATTTACTTGTACAGTACAGCCCTTTGTTGCTCCTACCTAATAATTTTAAGATGTGTTACACCATAATATTCAAAATTTTCCATTTTTTGAACCTCACATTGTGTCATTTCTTTTGACATGTTTACTATGTTCATTGTGTGATATGTCTCATGATCTTTACAAAAAATAAAACTAAAAAGGTTGGAACTGTGTTCCACAAGACTGACCCTAAAACACACAAAAGACACCTGTTGCTTTTGCTCAGCTTGATTTTCCTTGAATTGAATTATTCACAGATTGTTTCTCGTCTTTGCGTCTGTTTGGTGCACATAAATCTTCAGTTTGATGATTTATACTCAAACACATGGAACTTGGAAAGGAATCTGATCTTAATGAAAATCCTTGTTCAATATGACATTTGTGGCGGGAAGAGATACATGATACACAATCATGTTTTTCCCTGGAGGAGACGCCATTTGGATGTGCTATAAACCCAACTGAAGCAGACACCCTCGTACGTCTTGTCACAAACTGTTTGGTAAAGTTGAACTTAAAAAATGCTCAGCGTGTTCCAGAGCTGAGGGCGGGTTCCTACATGGAAACGAGGAAGCCTTTATAATTCCCCTCAGATATCGCTCAGTCTCTCTGTTCTGCCAAAGTATTCCAGCTTTAAACATTTGAGACATTCTGTCTTAAGCATAACAAATTGATCCTCCAAAGATGTGCACAAAGTTCCAGATTGGGCCTGCAAACACGCACTTGGAGTGACCTCGTTTTATGACTCGGTGAGGTCCAGTGAGACGAGCGGTCATAAGAGAGCTCATAACTCACTGGATGTTTTGGCAGATTGTAATACAAGCATGAGGATTTCAGATGAGGACGTTAGCAAACTATCTAGGGACCGAGATGAATTATTTTATTACTTTTGACCCAGGTCATGTTCCTTCTCGTGTTGTTTCCTGATTACTGAATCTTATTTGCATCTTGTTCCTACAGTGCCGTCAATACCTCCAGTGTCTGTGTTCCTAGCCTCAGACGTACTGAAACTGACCTTTTAAACTCACTCTGATTAAAGCTTTTTGTTCTGTTCCAGTGTCAAGTTTCACTTCCTCTGTCTCCCCGCTGACCCCCCCACCCCCACCCGTTCTTTGAAACGTCGCCGGCGAATTCTTTTCAGATCATTCGACCCTTGTTTGCCTTCAGTCTTGACCTTTGCACCATATCAGGTGGCCGGTGACATCACGACTGACGAAAAGGTCAGCCCGGTGTGGCACACTGAACCGTTTCACATCTCTTGTTACGTGCAGGGGCTCAAAGGACAGAAAAATAAAAGTCACAGAGGCAGGCTAGCAGGAAGGTAAAAACAGGCAAAACACACAAGTTCATTAATTACTGAACAAGAACCTCTCTGGAAAATTTTAAAGGGTTCTGCTACAGATACAACAGAAAACAGCAACATAAGCTAAGAAAAATGCCTTCATTAGATCAAAAGAAACATTAAAGCTGCTGCCATTGCCCTATTATAGTGACCATGGTAACCACACATCTGTCTGTCACTCCCTGACTTTAACGACAAAGAGGCAAACTGAAATGCAGAGTGAAAACAAGGCTCAGCCAGAGTGAAAACTACAACTCTGCATTCTGGGACAATTTGAGAAAAACGAGTTCTACAGCAGTCACAGACACCCCGGGTGAAAGAAGACAAAAATTCCTATGTTCTGATGTATACATTGTCTATGTAACAAAAAGACTGTAGGAGTAAGAAGAGTTTGTTTGAAACAATTTAGGGAACTTAAAAGTGAGAGTGATAATTGTTAACTCTCAACTGAACATCCATCCATTATCTTTATCCATTTCTTTCTTTTTGGGTCGTAGAGGTCTCTGGTGCCCATATCTAGCAATCACTTTGCAAGAGGCAGGGTACACCCTGGACAGTTTGCAAATCTTTTACAGGGCCACATAGAGACAAATGAGATAGCCATTCAAACCCTCACTCACACCTCGGGACAGTTTTTTTTCCCCCCAAAGCTGTTCAATGAGATTAATGATGCCTTAGTGATCATACTTAAACATCCTTAAGTTTGGAACCAAACAAACAAAGGAGCATTATGACTGAAACAATTGAGAACCAAGACTAAATAACGCATAGGAGCTAAAGATGGTGCACAAACAAAATGGGTGCATAAAAGTTATGAACAGAATCAGTGACAACAGGAAACCCTGGAGGAGTCCAACTCCCACCCTAAAAGGGACTGACATACTGCCAGCAATGTGAACCAAACACTCACACCACTTGTAAAGGGACTGAATAGCCTATAGCAACAAACTCATAGACCCATATTTGTGGAGTGTGTTCACAATGTACCTCAAAGAGCAAGGTCAAATGTCCTCGGGAAAAAAAAAAAAAAGAACATGTTGACTGATTGGGCAACCTCCAGTGCCTACTTGAGGACTCTAGTAAGGGTAAAGAGCTGGTCTGGTGTTCCACGGCCAGGGCAGAACCATCAATGTTCCTTCAGGGTATGAGGTTTGACCATCGATTGGCCACTCTTCTCCAGCATCCCTGAATAGACCTTACTGGGGAGGTTAAGGACAGTGATGACCGTGTAGTGACTGTGGTCAGAGATTCTAAAAATAACTGCCTACACATACTGTATGTGACATTAGCAAGTATTCAGAACGCAGAAAAAATTACTTAGAGTAGAAAACAATTAAAGCTGTAGTCCAGCTTTGTGTCAATAAAAAGGCAAAAAAAAAAAAAGGTAAGAAGCATTATTGCTACATGACTTGCAAAACTGACAGCCAATTTGCTGACAAGCCTCATATGCAAGGCTCATGCCGTTTTCAAAGCCAGTTACCCAGGGAGATAAATGAGATTGTGGGATTCTATTCTGTGGCTGAGTTGGCTTCAATCGGACAATTGAACAGGAATACCAGACACAATGGGCATTAGTTCAATGTTTGTAACTGAACACAAATGAAGAATATAGGGCTAAGCGGCAGGATAACGTTTTACAAACACTAGAGATACCAAAAATGCCATCACCATCCTGGCATTCTCTACCTGGAGGAGTGTGAAAGCAGTCCAATAGTGGTTTCTATCTAAAAACAGCAAAGTAATGTAGAAAACTTAAATTTCCTTTATTTTTCCAATCCCAAAGAATACAGTATTACGGTAATAACATAACTCGTAACTTACCAATTTTTAAAGAACTTTTTCAGTTTGTCAGTGCTGAATGAGGTCAACACCCACCTCCACTAGTGTTCCTTTCCCCACCTCAGCCACTTGATGGTTTGCCAAAATCTCCTTGGTGCTGATCAAGAGTATCAGGGCCTCACTGTACTCCTCCCACCTTTGAGCTTTTGCTTCACCAATGGCTAGGGCTACAGCCTGCTTGACTCGTCAATGCTCCCCAGCGGCCTCCAGAGTACTACCAGCCAACAAGGTCTGATAAAACTCCTTCAGCTTCACAACCTTCTTCACTCTGAGTTTTCACCACTGGGTTCAAGAATATCCACCACAAGAGGCATAGACAATATTGTGAACACACCCCAAAGCAGCCACCTTGACAATGGAGGTGCGTAACATGGCCCACTCATACTCAATGTCCCCTGCCCTCCATAGAATATGGTAAAATTTTTCTCAGAGGTGTGAGTTGAAGATCCTTCTGAGGAGTTCTTCTGCCAGGCATTCCCAGCAAACACTCACTACATGTCTGGGTCTTCCAGGTCTGTCCAGAATCTTCCCCCACCTTCTGATTCAACTGACCTGTGGGTGATGATCAGTTGACAGCTCAGCTCCTCTCTTCGACCAAGTGTCCAAAACATACAAATACAGATCAGATGACACAACTACAAATAATATCATAGATCTGCAACCTAGGGAGTCCTGGTGCCATGTGTACCTATGGACACCCTTATTTTCAAACATGGTGTTTGTGATGTACAAACTGTGATTAGCACAGAAGTCCAACAACAGAACACTGTTCAATTTCAGATCTGAGAGGCTGTTCCTCCCAATTAGGACCCTTCAGGTCACACTTTTGCTACTCACATGTGCATTGAAGTGCCCCTGCAAAATAAAAGAGTCCCCAACTGGAGTACCTCCCAGTACCCCTACTGTGGACTCCAAGAAGGCCTGATACCCTGACCTGCTATTCGGTGTGTAGACAATAATAATAGTCAGAGCCTGTTCCCCCAGTTGAAGTCACAGGGCCATTACCCTTTCTTCTACCGGGGAAAACTTCCCCACACAGGCACCAAGCTGGGGCACTGTATATAGACCCACACCAGCTCTGCACCTTTCACATGGGCAACTGCAGGGTGGAATAATGTCTAACCCCTCTCGAGGAGATTGGTTCTAGAGCCCATACTTTGCATGGAGGTGAACCAACTATATCTTGCCAGTACATCTCAACCTCATGCACAAGCTCAAACACCGTCCCCACCAGAGAGGTGACATTCCATGTTCCATGCATCAGCTTTGATAAGCCAGGGTCAGAGACCCAAGGCTTTGTCTACCGTCTTTGTCTACCACCCATGGCATCATGAACCAGACCAATAAACAAAGATAAATCATTCCAAAAGTCTAAAAGCTTCAAATACTAAAAGTCAAAGCTGACTATTCCCAATTGGGCCAAACATAGATGAGTGGTTCAAAAAGCACAAACCATGTAGGAAAAGGAGGGAAGGGCAGTCTGAGATTGTCATCATTGTATGTTCTCATACAATGGCGAAGTTGGTTCTCTGCATTTAACCCATCACGTGTGAGATGCACTCAGATCGGGTGGTGGGCAGCTATGTGGGTGCCTGGGGAGCAATTGGGGATTGGTTGTCTTGGTCAGAGCCACTATGATGTGGGAATGGCTGGGAGTCAAACCTCAACTTTCTGGTCCTAAGTCGGCTGCCCTAACGCTACCCTATCTTAGTCCCTTTCAAAGTAGTTTGAATTAAAAAAAGAAGAAGAAACTATAAACAGCAAAACCAGAAAAAACACCTAAATCAATCAACTAGAACAACTTTGATCTGTTCAGAGTAGATAGTGGTGCGCTGTTCAAATAGAGACTTTCAAGACACACCTGATTGAATCAGCTAGAAATTCTCTTACATATTTGATTCATTTATTCCCAAAGCAAATCACTAACATTAATAGTCTTTCTAAATTATCTCTTCCCCATAATGAAAAGCAAGGAATATCTGTGGGCTCTGCCCAAATCTATAGTTGCAACTGGTATGGTTAGACTTCCATGGGCCAAGTTTGACACAGCTGGTTTATATGAGTCAGACGATGTGTTAAAGAAGTGCTGAGGTTAAGTGGTTTTCATGTAAAGTCAAGGTCAGAGTTCAGTTTTCTTTGTCAAGTTGTGATGGTACCTTAAACTTGTGCTTCAGAACCTGGAATTTAAAGCTTTACTCCATTCACAGTCCAGTGTTTTGGAATATATAACATACCAAAAGGAGGTCCTTTCTTTCCAGCTCAGTTCAGGTAACAAGAACTGACACAGCGCCAAAGCAGTCTGGGTGAAATGCCCCACACAGCCTCCTGGGTTCACCCACACACAGGTGTTTCAATTTTTTGTGGACTAAAGCTCCTCCAGGTTCTGTTCAGGCATGCACAGACTGTTCTGATTCTACATCTCCTCGTGTTTCTTGTTAGCTTTGCTGCACCTGCTGGAATGGGTGGGTCAAATCACAGCTTTACTTTTCCTGCTGCCACGTTAGGTCAAATATCACACCCGAGGAGGTCCGATTAGTCAATTTAATCAAAAACTTAAGGTTGGTACATTATTTTTAAAGCTGTACTTGGTGACACTCAAACAAAGAAGATAAAGAAGAAAAACTGAACCAAGCAGATTTGTCCTTGAGACCTGCCTGTACCTGGAGATGACAAAGGTCAAATAAACTTGAATTCCCTGATGAATGCATATCGTCTATTGCTCATCATGCCATAGATTTAAAGAAAGATGAGGCACAATCTGAAGGTGCTAATATGTTCGAAGTAAATATCAACCACTACCAAATTTTAGCACATTTGTAAATCTGACTGTTAGAGCCATTTTTGTGTTGGCTACTGACAATGAGTTGGAATTGGCATCTTAGATTGGTGTGCCTCCAAATGTTAGTTTTAGTAAGGAACAATCATAAATTTATGGGATATTTTGCCAACAGGACAAAGAGGATTGATGTCAAAAGTTACTGGTCATGTTTTATGTAAAATACCCCACAATGTATGGTGCAAAAAGTGTGTTTTGAGGGCAATACTCAGATACTTCCACATCAGATTTTGGTTTAATATCTGTCAAATTGATTGAGTTAGATGAATATTTGTGTTTCATAAGGTGAGTTGGCTGTGACAACCATCTTGAATTGGGTTCAGTCCAAAATATCAAGAGTTGTAGGGGTGTTAGGGTTAGGGTTTCATGAGACAAACAGACTTGATCTAAATCATTTATGACAAAGTTTTAAAAACTGATCTCTGTTGATCAATCTGCGTATGCCTTGGATGATGATCAGCTACAACCACACCAAATTTTAGCTCAGTATTTGTAAAATTGACCGCCAGTTTTGTGTTTGCAAAGGTTTATTAGCAATGGCAGCCAAATGGGATTGTCTTCGAAAGTTTAAACACCCAGAGATTCGTTTTTAAGAATTTCATTCAATTCTGTTCACTGGATCGCAAGATATTTTGTTGAAAGGCAAACCATCATGCACACAGGTAATCATAAGGGCCACAACTCTGCATGTTTTCAGTGATTCAGGAAGCTGAAACTAACTTTGCACATTTATTTGCAATCCTAAACTTGTCTAGAGAAACTCCAGAGGAGTCATGTAAAAACACAAACATCTACACCAATCAATTTGACTTTAAGGGGTGATTTGCTTCCAATCCATTCATCCATCCATTTTCTTCCACTTATCCGGGGTCGGGTCATGGGAGCAGCAGCTTAAGTAGGGAGGACCAGACTTCCCTCTCCCTAGCCAATTGGGCCAGCTCCTCTGAGGGAATGCCAAGGTGTTCCCAGGTCAGCCAAGAAACATAGTCCCTCCAGCGTGTCCTGGGTCTTCCTCTGGTTCTCCTCCCGGTGGGACGTGTCTGGAACACCTCACCAGGGAGGCGTCCAGGAAGCGTCCTAACCAGATGCCTGATCCACCTCAACTGGCTCTTCTCAACGTGAAAAAGCAGCGGCTCTACTCTGAGTCCCTCCCGGATGACCGAGCTTCTCACCCTATCTCCAAGGGAGAGCCCAGACACCCTGTGGAGAAAACTAATTTCAGCCGCTTGTATCTGTGAACTCATTCTTTCGGTCACAACTCAAAGCTCATGACCATAGATGAGGGTAGGAATGTAGATAGGCCGGTAAATTGAGAGCTTCGCCTTTTGACTCAGCTCTCTCTTCACCACAACAGATCGGTACAGCACCCACTTCCCTGCAGACACTGCACCTATCTGCCTGTCAACCTGTTGCTCCATTTTTCCCTCATTTGTGAACAAGACCCCAAGACGCTTAAACTCCTCCACTTGGGGCAGGACCTCCTCGCCGACCTGGAAAGGGCACTTTACCCTTTTCCAGCTCAAGACCATGGCCTCGGCTTTGGAGGACCTGATCCCCATTTGCTTTTGATGGCTTCCAATCTCCAATGTAAAACCTTTAGAAGATTCCATCGTCGAGGGATAACTCAACATTTCTTTTTAATATACAGTACCAATTCTTCCACTGGAGCTTTCACTGTGAAAGCACTGGGACTAGTTGGAGCTTCACTGTGTCATTCTTGTGGGTATGATCAGATAATACACCAACTGCTTTTGGAGCTTTGAGGAACTTGTTGCAGCCCTTTCCTTTGTCCTTTTGACATTGCCAAATGAGATCCCACCATCACTGATAACCTACCTGACATAACAACCCCCCCAAAGAAAGTTAGTCAAATAATTTTTCTGATCATGTCCATTGACGTACCACCAAGGTAATGTACTGTATCATAGGGGCTGAAAAGGGTAGAGGCAGGGCAGCTGACTCGGGACCTGAAAGTCCCAGACTCAATCCCCAGCCTTTCCCAAATGTCATGGTGTCTCTGAGCAAGACACCTAATCCCTAATTGCTTCCCGGATGCTTGCATAGCTGCCCACTGCTCTACCTGTGTTTCCTAGATACAATGGGTTAAATGCAGAGAACCAATTTTGCCATTTTATGGAAACATACAATGACGACAACACATGACACTTTATTTTATAAACCAAAGAGATCAGAGGTTGATTCACAGCCAGGGATGGAGGAGTAGTTTGAATTAAACCACACATTCAGCAGCTATGTACATGATGTTGTGTGGCTCTCACTTCAGCACCCTGCAATGCTGGTTTACATTCAATTCCTATGACAGCATAAAAATGGGTGTGATAGAGAAAGATGCATTCTATTTTAAATGACTGGTTCAAAAGTCTCAATGTAGGTTTCTGGGTCTCCAAAATGATAGTTTGGTGACACTATACTCTGAAAAATGTAAAAAATAAATCCAAAGAGAAAGCTATGTTCTCAGGATGTCATGACACATATGCTCAATAATCCATGTAGATGAATCTAACAAGGTTGAATCAGGTCCTCTGCATGGATTCTTCTTTGATGAAACATTTTGTCTTTTATATTCTCAGAAATTATATCACCAATAGTGCTCAAGTCATTATTTTCTGCCATTCCTCTCATCTTTGATTCTTTCCTCTTTCTCCACCATTGTTCATCATCTTCTGTCTTCAGCTTGGCTTTCATTTCCTGACCTACTTTGTTATCTGTCAAAAGATGCCGACATGCTTGCTGAGAGAAACGAAGCTTGAGTCAACTTCAATCATGTCTGAGTGGAGTAAATTATCAAAGGGAGAGCAAAGAAGCAAACTCAGCACAAAAAGAATGGTTCAGAGGAACGATTTGATCTGTGGGAAATGCTGTACAAGTGTTGTATTTCACTCGTTCCCCTAGATCTCAGACCAATGTGCTGCATAACAAGAAAAAAGACACACACACACACACACACACACACACACACACACACACACACACACACACA
>JARVGS010000835.1:23110447-23120591 GCA_031762315.1 Hypsolebias antenori | reverse complement strand
CTTACGGCAAAAATCCGGACTTACGAACGGGTTTGCGGCACAGTATAATGAGTTCCGACTTACATTAAAATCGAGTTAAGAACGGTTTGTAGGTACGGAACCCATTCGTAAGTCGAGGACTACCTGTATATATTTTTAGTGTTAGCTCCAAAACTAATACATTAGCTTCATGGCTAAAATATGTAGGCTATGGCATTAGTTCTACAGCAAATAAATTAAACATCAAGTTCATCGTATGATCGTTTCAACCCATATGTTGTGCATAAGTACGAATACATAATGTAACTTTAGTTTCACATTACAACGTTTTAGCCTTGACTCCTTGTGTTTTGTCTTTGCCACAGCTGATGTATGTCCTTGCCCCAGAATGCATTTCATGTATCATAAAGAACAACTTTTAGTAGAATAGAGAAATAAGAACATATTAGGGTCAACATGTGCAAGTAGTCAGAGATCCATTTAAAAATACCATTGCACAATATGTGTTGAGGATGACTCAGCTACTACACCAAAGTCTAGCTTGATATCTGTAAATTTAGTTGTGTTAGTTATCTTTGTGTTGGATGAGGTCCACCAGTTGTGGTTACCATCTGACTCAGTTTTAGATGTAACTATGATTATTTTATATAAATCTGTCTTCTTGTTTATTAGATTTTTCGCTCTCAGACAGGATAGCTAATGTCAAAGTTCTAAGGAAGGATCTCATATTTGTGTTGGAGATGAGTCTCAGCTAGTACCACTCCAAATGTTTGCCCAGTACCTGTCAAACTGGCTGAGTTACACACATTTTTTGTGTTTTGTAATATCAGTATGTCATGGTGGCTGTCTTGAATCAAGTTGGCACCAACGGTTGATTGTAAAGGTATAGCTATATAACCTGAACAAAAAACATAAATACATACAATACCAGCCCAGTACCACCACATCCAGCATCTTCACCTCCAATATTTTCTGAGACAGCTGCTGCAACAATCAGTTTGCATAACCAAATAATTTCTGCACAAACTGTCAGGAATCGTCTCAGGGAAGCTCATCTGCATGCACCATCGTAATCCACTTGAGTGGGTAAATGCTCACATTTGATGCCGTATGTCATGTTGGAGAGGTGTTCTCTTCACGGATGAATCTTGGTTTTCACTGTACAGGGAAAATGGCAGACAGTGTGTATGGCGTCGTGTGGGTGAGCGGTTTGCTGACAACGTTGTTAACGTTGTGGCCCGTGGTGGCAGTGGAGTTATGGGATAGGCAGACGTATGTCATGGACAATGAACACAGGGGCTGGTGTGGCTGCACATGGTCTGCGGTTGTGAGGCCAGTTGGGTGCACTGCCAAGTTCTCTGAACATGAACATTCCTGCAGTCAGCATGCCAATTGCTGCTCCCTCAAAACTTGCAACATCTGTGTTATTGTGCTGTGTGATGTCACTTTCTCTGGATGACATGAATCTGACCTCGAGCTCTATTGTTAAAAATACTGGTGTCATTTTTGATCTGGACATGTCTTTTATCCCCCACATCAAAAATGTTTCTAGAACTGCCTTCTTCCACCTGCGTAACATCACCAAAGTAAGAAACATTATCTAAAAATGATGCAGAACAACTGGTTCATGCTTTTGTCACGTCTAGACTGGACTATTGTAATGGTTTATTATCTGGGTGTCCAAATACTTCTTTAAAACGTCTTCTGTTGATCCAAAATGCTGCTGCCAGAGTCCTAACTGGAGTTGGTAGGAGAGATCATATCGCTCCAGTTTTAGTTTCTCTCCATTGACTCCCTGTCAAGTCCAGAATTGAATTCAAAATCTTACTTCTAACCTACAAAGCTCTCAACAACCTAGGTCTGTCTTATATGAGCGATCTTATTGTTCCATATTTTCCTAACAGAGCACTTTTCTCTCAGACTGCAGGGTTTATCTGTGGTTCCTAGAGTTTCTAAAAGCAGAATGGGAGGAAGATCTTTCAGTTTTCAGACTCCTCTCTTGTGGAACCAACTTCCTGTTTCTGTCCATGAGGCTGACACATTGTCCAGTTTTATGACTGGACTTAAGACTTTCCTTTTTGATAAATCCTATGGTTAAGGTTGGCTTGTTATGCTGCTATAGGCTTAGACTACTGGAGGACAAATTAACCTCATTTCCTTAAAAGATTTGTGAAAATGAAGTTCTCATTTGATATTATTTCTATCTTAACATGTGATTCTTGACCTGCCATTGTGTATCCGTTCTAAACCCAGCTGGTCGAAACAGAAGACATTCCATTTTATCTCCAACAAACTAGTTGGTCCACTTAAGGAGTGTACTGCATAGTGGAGAAACAGTTTACTTTGGACTCCTCAGACTGATGAAGCCCTCCGGATAGAGGGCGAAACATCTTTCCACAAAGAATAAACTGTCCAGATTGACTGAGCATTATGGGAATGGATAAAACTGCACATTTCCGTGTGGCCTTTTATTGTGGTCAGCCTAAGGCACACCATCCATCCATCCAAACTTCCATTATCTTTACCCACTTCTTCCTTTTCGGGTCACTGGTGCTCATGTCCAGCCATCACTGTTCGAGAGGCAGATCGTGGTATGCCACCGCTGTGAAGTGGATGAATCATCTCAGCAAAGGAGAAGTGTTCACCAACACAGATGTACACAAATTTGTGAACAATATTTGAGAGAAAAAGGCAGTTGTGTATAGAAAACAAGTCTTAGATCTTTTAAGTTCATCATGAAAAATGGGAACAAAAGTGGTTTATATATTTGTTCAGTGTATAAGGATTACTTGAATTTCATTAAAATCTGTCCAATGTATTGAGATATTTTGCTGACACATGCACACATATGGGCAAAACACAATTTATAAAATAAAACCCACCAAGATACATTTAATATAACTGATTGGTATTGCTTTAATGTCTTTTATCCCCATAGGAACAGGTAAGCCATGACAATAGAATGTAAATGATAAGCGCAAACAAATTCTGTCTTCTACATTCATACAACATACAAGTTCCATCTGTACAAGAGGTCGCAAACTCTCTCTCCCATTATTATTATTATTATTTTTTTAAATCACACAAGGTAACTTCTGACTCGGGTTCATATTTTATTTTTACACCTCCAAACGACGTCAGTAGTCACGTTTAGTCCTCCGTACCTCCTTGTTCCAACAAAGCGCCACCATACATTCTTCAAAATGTCGACACTGAAAATGTGACGATAAAACAAACATCTCAGGGAAAGAAAAAAAAAGAATAAATAGAATAAATAAATGGCTGACTCTCGTAGAAGACACCTTTGGCAATCGGACAAAGCTGCAGCTGTTGACGCTTTAGCACGGCGGTGAGAAACGTTGGATTCATTTACCTCCGGAGCTGACACCCAGGTGAAACTGATGTCACTCCTCGCTGTTGTAAGAGCTTTGTTTACGCTCCTCCACTATGCACAGCAGGTCACGGACGCTTTTCTAAAAAACTCAAACTCGCAAAATATTTCATACTGTGTGCAAGCTGAATGAGTAATCTTTACATCCCATAATGCATCTGTGCACTCCGGCTAGCTAAAATTGCTACTTTAGAAAAAAACAAAATAAAACATGCTACGAGTGAATCTTTGGCCAAAAAAAAAACCATGAAAAATCCTACGTAAATATCTGTTCTTGTCGTGTAGTACACAAACAACTGTTTACTCCAGTAAAGTCTAGCTAAATCTGACCGCCTGCGATGCTTCAGCTTTCGGCCGTCCGTGCAGCTCGGCCTCTTCTTCGACTCTTCTGCTTGAGAGAGAGCAAAACTGAAAAAACACGACGAGCCGAAAAACAAACGTACACATGTACAAAGTAATGTACACCATATATTCAAACACATTTCAAAGTCCTCAAACTTTGAATTCATTAGCCAAAATAAGTTTTTTTTTTCTCAACCCAGTTTGTTTATCTAGACTGTACAATATATGTATATATGAGTAAACATGAGGGACCAAAGCAACAAAAATAAATACTTTTTCGCTATGTCACCTTTCAAAGTAGATCATCTATGTACATTTATAATCAATGTCGATTTTCCCTTAGCTTATTGTGTACGGTGGAGTGTTTCAACAAGCAGGCATTGCGCACAGTGTGTGTGAGTGTTTCGTCTTTTAATTCATCCTAAAAGGTATCTAAATGTAAAATTCCGCAACACCATGAAACAAAAACAAAACTGGCTCAAAAGAACCCGAGTCGGGAAAAGTACACACAAAGAAAGGAATAAGGCACCTTGTTCGGTTAACTCAAAATATGTGGAGTTGGTTAATCCAACAGGTGCCTTAGACTTTTTAGATTTTTTTTTTCGTTGTCGAGTGAAACGGAAACTCGAGCGTCTCGCCGTTATGTGACTACGTCAATGGTTTGTCTGATTTTTTCCCTCTTTTTAGAACTCTGATAAGAGTATGAAACGTTGTCTACTTCATGCAGTCTTTAAGTCAACCACCCTCTAAAGGTTGTTTTTTTTTCTCTTCTTCATTAAATGCACTCAGTCTGTTTTCAGTGGCGGGAAAAAGGTGCATTGAAGGACAAAAAACATGCATAAAGAACAGTGCATAGGTCCAGTTCTTGGTGCGTTCCAGTGTGTTTCAATGGCAGCGTCTATCAACAGATCAACTACTGTGAGCAGGGGTGGAGGATGGACACTTCTTCGACTGGGGCGGCCAAGTGGAAGCCTGAATTTGTGGCGCCATCTCGTGGACGGACTGTTGTCGTGTGTTTGCTGCGCCACCGAAAGCGGTTCGTGTTGATCCAGATGTGCTGACGGGGCCAAACGTTGCGCCAACACTGAGTGACGTCAAAGGGGTTTCTTTTTTTTTTTTTTTGAATCCTTCATTTTTTTTTTTTTGATTCAGGTCTGCTATGCACAGTTTAGATGAGTTGTTTCACTGCAGAGCCCTTTCCAACACACAGCAGACCCATACGACCTCTAAAGATTTCACAACACAATGTGTTTTTGTTTTTTTTTTCTTGTGGAAAGTAGAACCAAGCTTAAAGATCAAGCTAACATGCATAATGTCTTCAGACATTGTTTTGCTAAAAGCCATTGAGGCCAACTTTTTTTTTTCCTGAAGACAAGTTCAAGAAGATTATTTTTGTTCAACACTTCATCTTTTAAAAAGAAGAAATAATAATAATAATAATAATAATGATGGCTTTATAGCTACATCATTCTTGCACTTGTATTGCAGTTACCTTTGGTAAATCAATCAACAAACTCAAGGGAAAACCCTGAAGCTACCTCCTATGTTCCTCGACCGAACTTAGCGTTGCTCCTTTAGCTACTTTTCCCTGCAACGGCCTTCATGTTCGCCACGTGCACGGCTCCACAACACACGTCCTCGAGCTCCGATTTGCGCCATCTCCATCAATCCAACAAGACAAAGGGGGAAGGGAAGAAAGAAAGAAAAGGAGAAAAGAAACAAACCGAGAGGGAACAAGAAAAACATAAAGGAGGTAATCGAGTTCTTGCGAAGAAAGACGCCGGTGAGGATCACAACATGGCCAACTGTCGGTTGACGTTTCACCGCTTCATCGTTCTGGAGACAAAGCTGGTGATGGCTGCAGCGGGTTGACCCGGGTCCAGCTCTGCAAACAGGTGACTGACATTGTCTGTTGTGCTTCCTTGTTTCCTCGCAACGAATCCAAAAAGCCTGGAAGGTGAGAAACACGTATTAAACATCATCGTTTGGTTGAACGACAACATCCTGACGTCATTTAGCTGTTTAAGATAAAAACCTACTTCACTAAGACGCCACCTTCTTTGCCCCATCTGTGGAAAAGCAATATACAGTATTTAAAACATCTTTGAAATAAGGTTTTGCTAACATTTTCATGCTAAACAAATAAAAAAATAAATAAAAAGGCACTTACTTTCTGTTCTGGGGGTCAACATCGCAGTAAGTTATCGTGTTAATGGGATAATGTCGCCTGAAGAAAATCCTACGACAGAAAAAAAAATTGTTACCAACAGAAAAACGGAGCTGCTTGGTTTGTATTGTTTTCGTTTTTTAATAAAGTTTTTTTTTTTTTGCAGATGCGTACTTTGTACTGTTTTAGCCATTCACATGTTAAAACGTTCAGCTCATTCAGGAAATGGGTGCTTTGACTTTTGTAACTTTGCTTGCATTTTAAAATATTTAAATTATTTACAAATATTTCGCCCAAAATTTCTTTACATATACAATGAGATCTCTTTGGTTCTTTTTCAAACCAGCTTCAGCTATTTCTTTAAGCATCTTTAATGATTGGAGACTGCCTATAAGGCAGCCAACTATTATTATACACCTGACAGGGGTTTCTTAACTTTATATCTTACTCTTCATTCAACTTTAGTGTGGCCCGAACCGTAATGTGCACCCCAAATTTCGTCACCATGCAAACAAACATGTAATTTTTATTAGTCATTTTTCATAGACTCTGGTTGCAAATCAAATATCCAAGATGGCCACCTAAGCTAAAATGAAAAAACACATCTAAATCAGTCATTTTTAGAGACGTTAAGTTGAAATTTGGTGTCAAAGTAGCTGAGAGCAATGCCCAAATAAATAATGAGTAAAAAATTTCAGGATGGCCACCAAAGCTAAAATGGCTTTAACTCAGCTATTTTTACACATTGAGCTAAAATTTGGGATGGTTATAGCTGAGAACTTTCCATATCACATATTTAATCCAAATCAAAAATTCAAGATGGCCACCATAGCTTAAATGAAAAAAAAAAATAGAGTAACTCGTTGATATTTTGCCATTTTAAGCTGAAATTTAGGGGTAGCTGAGAACAAACCCCAACACATAATACTATCAAGTCAAAATTTTTAAATGGCCGCCACATGGCAGTCCCCATCTAAATTTCTCCTAGTTTTAGCTAATGTTCTTATACTTTTAGCTTAAAGCAAACACTAACTATTAGCCAGACTTTCAATACTATTAGCTAGCCTTGTGTTACTTTTAGGTTTTAGCTAACTTTCTGTTGCTTTTAGTTAGACATTCGCTACATTTAGCTTCTGTCAAGCCTATTGCTACTTAGCCTTTAACAAATTTTAGCTTTAAGCCTGCCTTTTGCTACTTAAAGTTATCCTTGCTGCTGCTTTAAACTAACATCAGGTTACTTTTAGCATTTAGCTAACTCTTTGATTCATTTATGTTTTACCTAGACTTATTACTTTTAGCTTTTGTTTTGCGACTTATGGCTAATGTTTTACTGTTTCAATTTTAGCTAGCCTTGCACCACTTTTAGCTAGCCTTTTCATATGTTTAGCTAGCCCTTCTTGGATTTAGTTAGATTTTGCTACGTTAAGCCTTTCCTACCATTTGTGACTTGTGTTCTTTCTTGCTACTTTTAGATTTTAGCTGGCATTTAGCTATTTTTGGCATCATTATGCATACCTTATTTGTCTGTGCACATCACAGGTGTGCAGTCACTGGCATGTGCTTACAGCTATACCAATAAAAATATAAGAAACTTTACAGTTTACAATTTAATTCAGTTTGGTTTATTTAAATAGTGCCAAATCACAACAAAGTTGTCTCAGGGCACTGAACAGAAACATTCACATACAATGAAAAGTCAATTAGTAAAAGTTGTCTCTTAAAGAAAGGAAGTCAGCAGAGATGAGATGCATAAAATGCACGTGAACTGTCTAAAGCCCTATTCGCATGGGATTTGTTTTACCTAGGGACCACATGCTATTTGTAATAATTACAGAGATTGTGTTGTTAATCCCGTGCGTATCGGCCATGTAAGTGATTTGTAAAGATTCCCCACAAAATACCTACTATATTTTGCTGAACTCCGAGGTCCTGTGATAACACTAATCCAATGCGAATAGGCATCTCTGTGATTTGAACGGAAGTGGGCAAGTGGGCATTATGTAACTAGATGGGTTTTGTTTCCTGGGTGCGTTTTTTTTTTTTTTTGCAATGGAGCTTGCATTGGAGTGCATAAATAATCTTCTGTGTCCCGGACCAGCAAAAGCCTATCGACCCATAATGGTCACCAAAAAAAAAAAAGAAGGTAGTCCAATCTTTCTTTGCATTTCATCCACTCTGCGAAATCACGGACAGATGGGCACCGGGCAACAAGCTCATTGTAAATATTTTCCCAGACGGTGTGGTTGTGCACCATTTGTTCAAATTGCCTTTGGTACTTTGGTTCACCCCAAATTTCGATTAATTTAAGGGTTTCTTCTCGCGTCCAGTGCCTTCATTTCTTCTTAGCGCCTGCCATCTTGAACCCAAACACACACAAGCGGATGTTACGCAATACGCAGCACGCCACGTTGACATATCTGGAAGATGTCCGTAAATTTCAGCTAAATCTCAGATTTTGGTTATCCCATGTGAATGTACCACATAAACAGCAGTTGTTTGGAGTAATTTATTTATTACATGTGGTTCCTAGGTAAAACTAATCCCGTGCAAATAGGGCTTAAGAGGTACTTTCATTCTCAGTGAGAAGGAAATGATGTCAGATCAGCAAATTAATTCAGAGTAACTCACATGTGATAATTTCCCAGGTCGTCAAGACAATGACATATATGTCCTTAAAGAGCTGAATTAAGTTCTGTGGAACTGTGGAACAGCTGTGGTGCTGTTGGAGGGCATCATCAGTAGAATAACTGGGAGGCAATGTGTTTTTGGGGATCACACAGTCCAAATACCAATCATATAGTCCTTCCTGGGCCATGCCAGTTTTATGGGACAAGCTCATTCATATGATGTTCTGATATATTCCAATTTCCCTACAATGCAGCTGAAACCCTCTGTTGAGCTGGAACAACTTGTTTCTTGACACTTTTAAATTAATAAGCCTCTTAAGTTTTAGCAAGCCCCCCGAGTTCCTCTGTGTTTACAGTAACTATGTTATTAAGCAGATGCAAAAATTTGGAAATGCCTCAACCTACAGTGTGCGCCGCCAGCAGATCTGCACCCCCAGTTCACTTTATGTAATGACAACTTTAGCCTAACACATAGAATCATTCGTCTTTGCGCAAGTTTGGCAAATACGTTTTGTTTTTCTTCTTCACACCAGGAGCATATCTCATTTAAGTTCCATTAAGTTTCATTTTTCAGCATCTAGATGTCATTTTTGATCATGTGGAGAAGAGAATCACACATGCAGGACATATTTGCAACTATTTGCATATTTAAATGGTGGACTGACAGAGCGGCACTTTGTAATCTCTGGTTCTTTTAGCTTTATCAACTAATTTTAAGCTTCATCCGGGCACATAAGTAGTCAATCTCAGCATTAGTACTGTCTTTTCACAGACACAAAAATGTCTCTGGTTTTAGATATTTTGTTCTAGTGCTATTTTTGATGTTTCCATTATTTGTCCATTTGTCACTTACTTTCTCTGGCTGTCTGTAAGCGTGATGCCCTGGGTGGACACTTTAAAGTGGACAGTGGTGGCATCAGGAAGAGGGTTGGTGTCCAACGTCTGACTAATTGCTTTTGCAATGGCCTGAGGCCCCGTGAGAGACTCCATGTCCACAGAGTTGATGTAGAGGACATTACAAGCTGGAAATAAACAATAGAGGCTCACTGTTAAACAGTAAAAGAGATGAGTGTAAAAACATTTGAGTAGAGGGCGATGGAGAGTCAATGTTAAAGGGATCTACGATTATTTGCACATATTGGCCTTAATTTATTTCTCTATTCTATTAAAAGTTGTTTGTGTCATGAAAACTCCTAATTACCTAAAAAAATATATACTACATGTTTATTGAGTTTTTCACCTAAAGACGTTGCCATTATTTTACCGGTGCAATGCATTCTGGGTCTATGATGTACATCGGTTGTAGTGGAGACTAGAGCACAAGGAGTCAAGGCTATAAATTTATAACATGTGATATTTTGCATTAGACTTTAAGCACAGTATATGGGTTGAAAATCAAATGGGATCAACTTGTAATGTTTAACTTATTAGCTTTGGAGCAATGCTATACAGTAGTCCTTCACCTATTGCGGGGGTAACATTCCAGACACACTCACGATAGGTGAAAATCCACGAAGTAGGACGTTATATTTAATTTAGTGTATACTATATATATATATATATGTAGTGAGATACCTCCATGTCCAATCCTCTCCCAGATGACCTTCTGGTGGACAGAACTGGTAATCCCATTAATTT
>JARVGS010000835.1:23055147-23067541 GCA_031762315.1 Hypsolebias antenori | reverse complement strand
TTTTGAATGTCCAGAGGACCAGACTTAGCTTTTTTAGATTTTTCTACCTGGATTATTGAGCATGCATCAGGGTTAAAAGTGACAGGTTTTTTTTTTTTTTTTTGAGAGGAGTCGGAGAAATAAATTCAGGTTAGACTCCTTAGTTTCAACTGGGGACCCTAGAAAATACAAGAGGGTACTGTGATCAACAATTTTTAAGGCAAATATAGAGAAAAATGGATAAATGAGTTTGCTGATTAAGCTAAAACTGAATTGTGAAAGTTAAAACAGGCTGAAAAGAGGCTAAAAACGAGTGTAACCAAGGTTGGAATGAGTAAAACACAAACAAAATGCAGCATAACAGTAGCTAAAACCTAAATGGAGTAAAACAGGAGAAACAATAGCAAAACAGATGCTAAAATTAAAATCAGCTAATCTGTAGGTAAAGGCTAAAAAGAGCCGAATGGTAGGTAAAAGCTAAAAGTAGCATAAGAAAACAAAAAGAACAGGTTTGCTGAAATAGATTTTAAATAGAATAATGTTTCTGAAGAAATTAGAGATTTCACTGTAATTCTTTGCGAATAATATTTGTTGTTAAATATTTCGAAAAGTACAAAAGATACTATGTATGTAACATATCACTCCTCTTCTGAATAAGCTGAAATGTTTGATGTATGAATGGTTAAAATGCTACAAAAAGTGAGGAAGTAGAATGCTGACTCACCTTTACCACAATTAGTTTTTCCAGGGCAGAAAATTATAGTTTGAAGACTGGTCTTAAAAGTGAAGGCACGAGTATTAAATTACATATTTTCTTATTCTTAATCAGTTTTTGACGTAGAGAGGACCAAAACATACACAGTGGGTCTCACAAACACCCTCAAATATCACTTTGAGTGATGAAAAAGGGTTGTAGCCTTGTGTCCTGTAATACAACTGAGCTGCTGAGCATTTTATGGAGTGTGCCATTTGTAAAGCGTCTAATTAAATACCTCTCCCAGTTTTCACACATCACACAAGTTAGGGTTTAAAATGTTAGGATGTCCAGATTACAAGCCAAAACCTCAAACCCTGTGTCAAAGCACTGGAAGACGTCAGTGCTCGTTTTACATAGGCAGTAAGTTCCTGATTACTGTTCTATGGAGTTCAAGCCCCCAGGAGATAAAACAGACCTTGTATTAAAAAAAGAGGTTGGTCTTGTGTTATTCAGAAACACAAGCACCTTCTAACTAGGGCTCAACAATTAATTGCATTTGCAATATGCTAAAACAAGATTTTCTAATCGCAAAGGCTGTGATTTGACTGGTCACGTGATTTGGTTACGTCACTTGCAAGTGAGCGCAGCGAAGCAAAGCAGGGAGCGGCAGACGTCAACACTATGTTTTAACAAGTTGCACAATGGCATCAGGCTCGACAGAAGCTGATGCATCTGAAAGTTTGGTACGAAAGAGAGGCAGCACGTTCGTCGTTTGGAATTATTTTGGCTATAAAAAAAGAAGACGCTACACAACGACATGTGCAGAACCTGCCATGCTGCTGTTGCGACCTCTCAAGGTAACACCACATATCTTTATCAACACGTAAAAAAACCCACCACAAAGCCATTTACGATAGTTGCATGGCTGGAATGCCAACAACTAGCGCTTCAACTTCAAGTAAGCAAAGTGCCAACCGACAGGGATCACTGACTGAACTGTTGGAAAGTGTTGCTCTGTATGAACATAATTTGAGACTAGGGATGCATGATATTATCGGCTTGGTATCCGTATTGGCTGATATTAGCGTTGAAGTTCAATATCAGACATCGTCCATTCCATCAAAATAACTCACCGATATAAAAGACACTGTTCTTGTACGACAATCCAGTGACAAGGATGCCTGCAGTGCCAGCACAATGTGATGATGTCACACGCGCTTACCTGATCTCACGGCGGAGAGGAAAATCAAAATGTCGGCAGTGTGGAAGGTTTTTTGTTGTTGGTGAGGATGTCAGATTCCAAAAATTTTTGGACTACGTTGAGCCTTGCTATATCGTCCCCTGTCTGAGATATTTTTCCGACGTAGCCCTGAGTTACAAGTCGTCATTTCCAACATCATTGAGAAGCTAATAGCCGATAGCACTTGGCTGAGTTTTATCACAGACGTCATGTTAGCCCCGTTAGCATGGTTGGTCTTACGGCACAATGGATAGACAAAAACTTTGAACTTTGAACTTAAAAAGTCTGTCCTTCATGCACAGGAGTGCAGAGGATTCCACACTGCAGCTTGGAACCTGGAATAAGCCTCCACATGTGAGACAGGATCACAGGTGAATAATGCTAATAAATAACATTTAACAATTTTCATTCAATATAAGTCAAAGTGCTATACATGTCATTTGGCTATTACTAAATATATGTAACCCGCTCTTACAACTGTCACACAATTTTTGTACCATATAAGCCTAAATAACAGGGCTATGTTTTGACAAAGGAAAGCATATACAATATTGGTATCGGTGGCCAAATAAGTTTTAATATATCGGCATATCAGATATCGGCTAATAATCCAATATTGTGCATCCCTATTTGACTTGAGCAGTAACGGAGTTCATAGTGAAAGACATGATGCCCATTAATATAGTGACCAAGTCTGGGTTTACAGCTTTGGTAAACACAATGGATAAGCGGTACAGAATACCCTCGCACACACATTTTAGCCAAGTTGTTTTCCTGGAGCTATACAAAAAAAAATAAAAATACAGAAACAGAGTTGCAGCAAAGCTGAAAACGGTAGAGTTTTTGCAACTGAAACAGATTTATTGCTTGTGTTTGTTGAAAACTACATGAGAAGAAGACATTGAAAAATAATAGCTTATTAAATCGCAATCTTGACGTTCAAAAAAAAATCGCAATTAGAATATTTTCAAAAATAGTTCAGCCCTACTTCTAACACATTATAAGTTTTTGCTGTTGATTTTATGGTCAAATAAACACGATCTGTCAGTAGTTTTAAAACCCCAAACCTCAACGTTCTTTCTTGGTTAAATGAAGATGCCATGTAGCCCTTGGGTGACAGCCATTATGATGATGAATCACTGTGGTTCTCAACCATTTGCCACATCTAAATGCATCAACAGTCATGTTTGAGACGGACAGCTCCAGCTAGGCGGGTGATAATTCCCTTCACTCAAATGTAATATTTTTCCTGATCTAACCCTTTGATCACAAAGCTTGTTCTAAACTTTCATATTGGGATTTAAAAAAAAAATACTCTGAAATTGTGGTAGATTTAAAAACAATAAGCATGTTTTCAAATCCACATCTTATGGCCTGTTTTAGTGAGTTTTTCGGAAGTAGGAAGAATAGCCGTCATTCCAACACTAAGGATTATTTTAAACACACAGTAAAGGGATGGTCGTGTCATTTTTGAGGTGTCAGATAGTTATCAGTATTAGTGTGGGAGTTCTGCTCTGCCAGCTCCTACACCCACAGCCAGACTTTAATCAGCACCCCATTCGGTGCGCCTTATGTAATAAGACTGGTTGTGCTTACTGACCTCGAACCGGTTTTAAGTGGTAACACGATGTTGAGAGGTATTGTGAATGAGCTGAATCAAATTTGACTTATCGGACTGTTTTATTTCACTTAACGCCCCTTACAATCCGATGCGCCTTATGTATGAAAACAGACCCGTTCACTGATAGTGCGCCTTATAATCCGGTGCACCTTATAGTCCAAAAAATACGGTAGTACTTTATTAGCCGTGGTATCAGTCAGAGACTACTGATTATGAAAAGGGCAAAAGTTGTTGTCCGAGCTAGGTAATGGCTAGCCAAACAAGGACCTTAAACAATGTTTTTCAGGCTTAAACATTTTTTTTCAGAAATGTCATACTGATATGAAAGAACACTGTTATAACTAATATGAAACCAATATTACTAATTTGTTCTAAAACTGAGGTAGAGCTGTACTCTTAACATATGTAAAATGTCTGGCAGGAACTAGTTTTTTTCCAGCATTCTTATTTACGTGATAAATATTTAGACTTCTTGCACTCTCGCTCCTCTTGAGCAGTCTTTTCCCATCATTCCTCTCTTCCCCTGCCTTTCCCTGCCAAACCTCGTCTGAGTTTTCCAACACATCAGTCCAAAGAACGAGACAAACTGCTGCAGCAGTGTTCCAGCAGGCTTTTATAAGAAGTGATGGGATAAATCTGAAGAAAAAAATGATTTTTTTTTGTTTTGTTTTGTTTTGTAGAGTGAAGAACACGGGATGTGAGTGATGGAGTTGTTCAATTAACACAAATAAAATGCATAAACTGACACCAAACCAAGAGAGCATTGATCTATTAGGTACATTTTAAACATGTATAATAAATTCCAACTCTGAACAAAATTAGAGGAAATAAATACAATAATGTGAATTCCATACAAGTAAGAACATGTATAGAAAGACATTTCTATGTCCAGAAATTGTCATAGAAATTAAAGTAGCATTCCTTAAATATTTGCATATCTTGCAACAATTTCACACCAAAGATTTAAACAAAGAGCTTGCCTGATTTATGAACGTTCAGCGTATGTTATATAACAGGTTCACCCTTTTTCACCATTGTACTTTATATACCCTTGCTGGACTTACAGTACTTCACTCAATATTTGGTATATTTTCAAATAAAAAGCCATTTTAGGAAAATTATCGTTATATATATCAACTCAAAGTTCATTTCACTCCAGAACACACACAGTCTCAGGGCCAGTAGCTGGCTGCAGTTTAAGGTACTCTTTGTGCGCACAGAGGCAGCAGATCATTCCATGGTCTTGGAATGATCCTCGCAAGACCCACGGAGCATGTGGAGGGGCATTAAATGCATAACAGATTATAAAGGCAGGAGCGAACAATGCCCTAGAGACCCATCACTGCCTGATGCCCTCAACAAGTTCTACGCATGCTTTGAAGACCCGAACAGACCACCCAGCACCAGACTCACCTCACCACCGGAAGAGCATCTCAGCATGACCTCAGCAGAAGTAAGAGTACTTTCAGGAGGATTAACCCTCACACGTCAACCATCCCAGACAACTTCCCTGGGAAGGTGTTGAAAGAATGTGCTGATCAGCTCTGTGAGGTACTGGCTGACATCTTTCACACCTCACTTACCCTGGAGAGAGTTCCCATCTGCCTGAAGACCGCCACCATCATCCCAATCCCAAATAGCTCTACAGTGACTGCTCAGAATGACCATCGGCCAGTGGCCCTCACCCCGATTGTCGCTAAATGCTTAGAAAAACTGACCCACATCACAACATCCATCAGCGAGGACCCTCACCAGTAAGCATACTGCACAAACCGATCAACAGAGGACATCTCCTCTGTGGTCCACACTGCTCTCACCCACCTGGAGTAGAAGAACTCTCATGTTCGTATGCTCTTTGTGGACTTCATGACTGTCTTCACCACCGTGATCCCCCAAACACTGATGGACAAACTATTCACACTAGGACTGGGCCCCTCCATTTGCAACTGGGTCCTAGACTTCTTAACGAACAGAAAACAGTCAGTGACGATCCATGACTTCTCCTCCTCCACCATAACCCTCAGCACTGGCTCCCCTCAGGGATGTGTGCTGAGACCTCTACTGTTCACTGCTCACAAATGATTGTGCAGCTACCCATCCTGGCTGTCATGTCGTAAAGTTTGCAGATGATACAGCGGTGGTGGGATGCATCACAAACAGTGATGAGTCCAGCTACAGACAGGAGGTGGAACACCTGGAGAGCTGGTACAAAGAGAATAACCTTCACATTAATGTGAAGAAGACAAAAGAGATCATTGTGGACTTCAGAAGGAACAAACTCGCCTGGGACCCTGTGTACATAATCTCATTCCACCACATGTACCACATGAGATGCAAATGACAAATACATTTCTCTGACTCTGAATTATCTGCAGTTTAAGTTGAGGTTGGATTCTTTTATTCTTTTCACTAGTTTTAAACAAAAATTGTCTGAGGTTTTAATCACATCTTGCACCTGTAATGTTCATCTAAATTGTTATCTTTTTTATTTGCATTGTATTTTATAATTTATTAGCAGATGTTTTGTTGTCAATATTTCAATACTACTGTTACTGTTTTTAAGACTGTGTTGCTACATTTGCATATTGCCCAAGACATCCTTGTAAAAGAGATTAATAATCTCAATGAATTTCTTCCTGGTAAAATAAAAAATAAAGGTTTAATAGTAATGTTATGGATAACTCTCAGCTACTACCACACCAAATTTTAGCTCAATATCTGTACAAATGACTGCGTTAGATCCATCCTGTGTTACAGTTCCTGTCACTGATTGATGGATTTTAAACACACAAGGCATGTTCAGGAAATACTTAGGTAGATGAATACAACTGTAAATAAAATATGTTTGAAATTTTGAAAAATAAACAAAAATACACTAAAGTGTATGTATCAAACGCAAGACCCGAGGGCCAATAACATCCCTTGTAAACAGTATCTGTCCCTAAAATGATGATTTAAATAATGTGTTATGTGTTGTCATCGTTGTATGTTCCCATACAATGGCAAAATTAGCTGTCTGCATTTAACCCATCCACCACCAGGTGGAGCAGTGGGCACCTATTGAAGGCACCTGGGGAGCAACTGGGGATAGGGTGTCCTGATTAGAGACACTGCAAGCTGTACAATGACTGGGAATCAAACCTGGGACTTTCTGGTCCCGAGTCGGCTGCCCTGCCTCTACCCCATCTCGGCCCCCATAAATTCAAGACTAACCTCATTTTGTTGAACAACCGAGCTCACTTTATTAAGTGCGCACTTCTTGTGACTGTTAGTCAGTTTTGCTGCCTCCAAAAAACTGAAAATTCCTGTATTTTTTTTATTTTGAGACAAATCAAACTCTTCTTGAGGAACTTGCAACCAAGAAAAGATGACAGGTTGCTAACTTGAGCTAATGTATTGATTGAAATTGTATCTTGGTTTGAACCAAGTTTTTACCCCCCCCCCCCCACCCCGAATATCTGTGGACCCTTATCAGAGTGGACCAGATGATGGACACTGGAACATCTTTATCAAGACTATGGACACTATCTGGAAGTGTTCATGGACAATCTCACAGTCTTGCCATCCGTCTTGCCATCCTCCCCCACCCCCTTGCAAAATGCATTGATGTCTTTCTATGCTGCTTACCGAGTAGATTTTTGTTGTTGTTGTTGCTACTGTACACTGTTCCCTCTAACAAGGACATGGTGTGAGAGATGTTTTTTATACCTTGTCTCCTCATGTTTTCTTCCCCTTTTCTTGTCTAAGCGATAAGGGCAGCGCTCATAGGGAGCCACCCGGTACACTTCCGACTTTCCTTCAGACGGCTGTATGGAACAAAGTTTTGCTGTACTTAACTGTACAATGACGATAAATTTGATTCTGATTCAGATTTTAGAGTTGGACAGTCCTGCACTAAAGTACAATTTCCTTTTTGCTGATTTAGCTTACATGTTCAAAAAGAATGGCTGCCTATGGTAGATGAGCTGTGATAAGTAAATTTTTCGGTTAGCTTCTCCCTTCTGAAGGGGTTGCCACAGTGGAAGATTTAACAATTGTTTTACACCGGAAGCCTTTCGTGATGCAACCTGGAATTGAACCGGCAGCCTCAGGATTACTTGCAGTGTTTAACAACTGAGCTACCAGTAGGTCTGCTGTAGATGTCATCTCAAACCAGGTTGACTCCAGAAGTAATCAATTTCTAGATTGAACGTTGACTTCTTTCCCGCCAATAATAAAAAAACATACTACAACCAAAATTCCGAAGAGGAGGTGCCAGGCTGTTGTGGCTGTGTATGGTTATTCCACATGTTACTGAAGTCCTGTTTGTTAACTGTATGAATTGTTTATTTGTCAGTATGTCTTGTTTCTTCCAACTTTAATCATCCCGCCTATTTAACACGACCAAACAAGACTGTAGCAGAATAAGTTGGTTGACACTGACAAAGTAGGTTTGGTTTGTAACAAGTGCAACCCAACAACTCAACATCTATGCTCATCTCACAAATGCATTTTCCTTTCAAATGTGGCATCATTTCAGGAGGGGGGAAAAAAGTTTTCCACGGGTCTAAAATGTTTCAAGATTAGGATTAGCATGTGAAACAAGAATTTGTGAAGCTACGACGTCTCTTCTGCTTTTCATTCTGCGTGTGCTGTCAGTTCCCAGCAGGACGTGCTGATGATTCCCCACACTGACACCACAAATGGCTTCTCTTGGTTTCAATGGCATTTAGTGGATTGTCCTTGGATGTTTTGCAAACACACAATGTTTGTTCCTATAGTAATATTTGTGTTTATGAATGGCTTTTAAGTGGAAAAGAAAAATAAATCTTTGAGGCGTGAAAGTGGAAGGTTGATTTAACACAATCCTCAACCAGACACAACTAAAACCATTAGAAGTAGTTTATTTATGTTTGTTCCTTCCTTCATTTCCCTTTTCCCCCTGTCCATCACCTGTCTTCCTTCATTTACATCTACTTTACTCATACATACTTCACTGATTTCCACTGAAGACTGGGATCAGACATCAGACTTTTCATTGTGAGGTGTGAGAAACCTAACAGACAGGCAAAAAACTTTTTTGCTTTTTGACTTTTTCGATAAAAATGAGGTATCTTGTGTTTGTATGTCTTTTGTACACTTGTACAATTAGGCCCTTATATGTTATTTCTCTATTCTACTGAAAGTTGTTTGTGACACATTAAAACTAATCACTTAAATATGTATACAGGTTTATTACATTTTCCCCTCTAAGGACACAACATTATTTTACTGGCACAATGTATTCTGGGGGTGATGACATACATTGGTTGAGTGGAGACTAGAGCTCAACCGATATATTGGTACAGCTGACATTTTAGGCCAATATAGGCGTTTGGGGACCTTTCGGTGATAATTGTCTCATGTGCTGATATAAACGCCTACTTTTCATCCCTAAAATGCTGTGAACCAGTCGTAATTGAACAATGTATCCAGCAGAGGGCGCATGAACACTACTTTCAAGTCATTGCCATTTACTTATGTTTCACTTTCACATTCAGCAGCGATAAAGCAGAGAGCAAAACTGTTAGCATATTTTGTTGAACAGAGCATGGTAAGTTTATTTTAACTGATCTGTAAAACAAATCAACAATAAAAAAATCATTTTCAATCCTCCAACCCGTTTGTCAATAGCTACATGCTTCTCAAGTTAGCAAGCTAACTTTTAAATAACCTAGCATAGGTTAGCCTTGTAAAACTTTATCCAGAACAATAAATATAATACAGTAGTCCCTTGCTCCATCACAGCTCGTTTATCTCGTTTTTTTCAATATAAGATTGGACATGACACACACAGATGAGCTGCACAACTGGCATGGGATTTTTATTTAAAATAACTTATTTTAAATTATTTTGCACCTGCTGCACATTTGTGTAGCCCAGAGCTGCAGAAAAACCTTCATCCTGCACCTTTGTGCAGCCCTTACGGCAGGAAAAACGTCCTGCTGCAGCTGATCAGCTGTTCACCTTGCAGAGCGGAGAAGTGGGCGTGGCCAAGAGCACTTGCAGGTGGCAAAGAGCAGATTAGTAGGAGCTGAAATCATGACATTCTGTGTTCATTTAAAGCGTTTAGAGTTCAGAAACATTGTTTAAGTGTGTGGGAAGGGTTTAAAATGTTTTTATGACCAGTGCACCACTTGTAAACCTACTGTGAAATACGTATAGCGTGGATCTGATTAGCTTAGCTTAATGATTGCTAACAGCTGCGCTACATAAACAAGCCCCGCTCCACTCACTGTTTACTTAGATTTTTGTGCGTGGCCAAAACGTAAAAATCTTCAGCCATTATACAGATTATCGGCGGTCGCTTTTCCCTTTCAATATCGGTATCGGCGATAATTTCGGTCAGGCTTTAGTGATGACTAAAACTCAAGGCGTCATGGTGCAGCAGTTACAGCTGTATTTTGGATTAGTTTCTATGGCATTATGCACTAAATCAAGTGTTGAAACGATCACTCATGAGCAACTTGTGATATTTAAAGTGTGTGTGACATGATGAGCGCCAAATTTAAAATGACTTTGAATGAAATTTTCATATATTTATCATTTTGTTTGCAAAAACGAACATAGCTGAATGATACAAGATATATATGTTGTGCCAGTTTATGAAAAGTTCCAACATCATGTCACACACCCTTTAATATATTAGTTATGGAACTAACGCTATTAGCTCTGGGGCTGCCACTATTAGCTCTCAAGCTAATGCTATAAATATTAGCTCTGCAGCTAATGAAAAAGCTAAAAGGCTAAAGCTGAGGCATGCGTCCCACAAACTCTGCTGTCATTTTGGGGTCCAGGTGCAATGATTTTGCTTTACATTAATTCCAGAACCTTGCAACACAAATTAGGACAAGTGGCAGTTAATGAATGTGTGAAGGGTAAAAATAAATTAACATTTTTATTATATAGTTGTGTTTTAAACTATTAATAAATTAAAAAAGATCTATTACCTCTAGTCTGGAATATTTTTAAGGATTTAGGCTAAATAAAGTACCAGTGCAACAACTATAAACAATGTTTTACTAAATCCCAGTATCGTCCAGCAAACTTCTCTTTATTTGTTGTTGGGAACTTTAAAGAGAGATTTGATTTTCTCTCTAAAAAAATTCTATATCACAAATAGTGTTTTATTTTAACCTCATGGAAATGATAAAGTCTGAAAATGCAGACAAACCACATACAAAAGGTATAAACTAATGTGTTAGTAGGCCAAAAACCGACCAAACAAAGCAGCAGCAACCCTGAGTCTTTTCTGTAATGCAGTTAAAAAACAGATGTAGCAACCTCCGTGCAAAACGTCTTAAATACTATAATTTGTGCAACTTTAATTAAAAAAAGTAAGTTAGTTGAACTGGGCTTAATTATTGGCTCGGAGAGGCTGCATAAGAAACAAAACTGCTGCAGATGTTTACTTCAAGAACATCTTAGTAGATAAACACTTTTAAAAAAGTGGATTTTCTTACCTTTACTTCACATTTTTTATGGCAGGACAACCGGCATGCTGGAAGAAAAAAAAATAGAGGCCTTGTTACTGTTTGCTCAGCAAAATAAATGCATCCCATGTAAAGATTATTTAAACCAAAATTAAAAGCAAAGTAGCACAACACTTGTTATTTAATATTTTTCACACAACAGTACTTATAAAAAAAAAAGGAGCACAAATGGATGTTTTATTTTTAGTTTTCAGTCAATGAACAGAAAAGAAACATACTGTGCTGCTGCCCCCAAGTGGACAAATGCAGCAAACGCACCTCGTTTGATTAGATATATTTACTTATTTTAGTATGAAACTAAACTCTTGACACCTTTGTGATAAAATGTTGGTATATTCGTCAAAATGTGATGTTCTTCAAGCTTTTATAAAGAAAACAAACAGTTATTCATCCCCTATCAGTGTTGCTTAAAGGTCAGGAATGACCTTTGACCCAACATACACCTGCTGCCTCGATGTACACCAGAGATATTGGCGACAAATTAACTCGTTACTTTGGTGTTTGTGAGGATCCGACTGTAGATATTTGTAAACTGAATCACTGGATAAGCAGCTGTTGAATTATACTCTTTTTTTGTTCATTTTATTATTGTCATAAAACCTTAGATATTTAGAAAAAGTTCTGGGAAAGAAATTGAAGAGTGCCACCAAGGAGGGCCCATGGCTATAAAGTTGGTTCTCAACATAGTTTTTAAAGTGATCTCCGACTACGGTACTTGCAGATATTGGCCTTAATATTTTCTTATATCTCTAAACTTGTAAAAGTTCTTGTTTGTGACACATGAAAACTACCAATTACTTAAATATGTACATGTATTTATTGAAAATTTCCCCTAAGGGTGACATCTTTATGTAGACAGCATAATGCTTTAATGTTGTTTAATTCCACAAGTGGGCAGTTGTAACTAATGTCATCAGTTAATCACATTACTGAGCTGCAACTCCGCGTTTTTACTTATTTTATTTTTTCACGTCGACTATCTTTTCAACCCTCTTACTATGGTCGGAGGTACAGAGGTGCATCAGAGGTAGGCTGTCTTCGGCCCCCCTTGCCACCTCGACCGAGGTGACCAGAACACATCTCAGTCCCAGACTGAGGTGTTTTGTTAACTAGCCCACAGTTTCATAGTTTTTGTAATATACAGTTATTTTGGCATAAATGTTGTGAAATTCTTACAGGAAGTACTACGCCAAGCTGCTACACATAGATGCTGCCGCTATTAGTGCTTAAAATTAAATATAGTGGTGATGGAGTGTGAAGGTTTATTAAATTTGCACAAACGGCTATGTTGTTTTTCAGATGCCAGCAATCAATTCTTGGCCCTGCTGGGAATATCTGTTAGCTAC
>JARVGS010000835.1:22724137-22734151 GCA_031762315.1 Hypsolebias antenori | reverse complement strand
CTGGGCAAGACACTTAACCCCGAGTTGCTCCCGGTAGGACTGGCTGGCACCTTGCATGGCAGCCTACCGCTACCGGTATATGAATGTGTGTATGAATGGGTGGATGGCTGGTACTGTGAAGCACTTTGGGGCCCCTCATAGTGGGCTGGAAAGCGTTATATACGTAAGCTCAATTTACCATTTACCATGCTGGTTGGTAAGGGCCTTGCTTAAGAGCCCAGAGTGGGGCGAACAAGGGCAGTTGTGGGTGCTTCACTTTTTCCCACCAGATATTTGATGTTTGTCGAGGGAGTCAAGCCAGCAACATTCCAATCACAGTCTCTAACCTCTGTGTCACCACACCCCAAAATTTTAAACTAACAATTTGCACCCAAAATCTCCCATAATCTGTTGTTGCCGGGAGTATATGTTGAGGATGACTCTCAGCCACCACCACACTAAATTTTAGTATACAGTATTAATTGCAAACCTAGCAGAGTCACAGTGATTTACAAAGTATGAGTTGGTTGAAGTTGATAGGCTGTAGCAGCTATCTTGAACTGGGTTTACACTAAAAGTTCATCTAGTGAATCATTTCAATATAAATTGTCATTGGTTTATGAGTTACTTTGCTAACATGAGAAAAAAATCCCTTCCAGATTTCCATCTCACTTCACACTCAGGTCCTCGGTCTGGTTTGATGAGTAGTAAGAGGCCATTTTGCCTATAATATTTGATTGTTATGTACTGATGATCGATAGTTTTAGACTGGTGGTTCTCCATTTTGCATGCGTAAAGCCATACTGCCTGGGAACTCAGTAATAATAATAATGTGTTATGTGTTGTCACCATTGTATGTTCCCATACAATGGTGGAACTGGTTCTCTGCAACCCATCCACAACCAGGTGCTGCAGCGGGCAACTATTGGGAGCACCTGGGGAACAATTGGGGATAGGGTGTCCTGCTCAGAGACACCATGAGATGTGCAAAGACTGGGGATCGAACCTGGGGTATTCAGGTCCCGAGTCGGCTGCCCTGCCTCTACCCTAAATTGGCCCCCTCAACAACAGACTGGTTTGAAACATGTCAACAAGGTGCTACTTAATACAACAGATCCTGTTGGCAGGCTTAAGACTGAGTCCTTGATGAAACACGAAATGTTTCTTGCAAAAAAGAAACTGTCCAAATGACATGATTTAACTTTTTGTGATTTATTTACCTGGGCGACTGAGCCTACTTACTCTTTTTTGCTATCAGAGGCCTGGCGGTTTGAGGGTTCTGCACAGTATCTGTTCCTAGGACTGCACTTTTGTGGGCAGAGATATCCAAGGTTGTTCCTGGGATCTGTTGGAGCCACTCTTCCAGTTTGGGGGTCACAGCACCAAGTGCTCCAATGACCTCTGGGACTACTCATGCTTTGACTTTCCACAACCTTTCTATTTCCTCTTTCAGCCCTTGGTATGTCTCCAGTTTCTCATGCTCCTTCTTCCTGATTTTACAGTCACTTACATCTACCACCACTGCCTCCTTCGCTTGCTTGTCAACCACCACAATGTCTGGTTGGGTAGCAATCATCTGCTTGCAGTCTGGATCTGGAAGTCCCAAAGTATCTTAGCCCTTCAGTTCTACATCACCATTGGTGGCATTTCAATTCCCACTTTCACTGAGGAACCTCCAGTCCATACTCGGCACAGATGTCACTGTACATTATTCCAACCTTTTGGTTATGGCGTTCCATTTATGCTTTGCCTGCCTGGATCTTACACCCTGCTATTATGTGTTAGACTATCTCAGGGGCTTCTTTGCACAGCCTGCATCTTGGGTCTTGTCAGGCATTGTAGACCATTCTCTATTGCTCTTTTGCTTTAGCTATTAGAGCACAAGAACTGAGTAAAATTTACTTTTTACTTTTAAAGAAATCCATCTGATTAGAAGACAAAAGGCATGCAAAATATTTGGACAAAGCCAGACAATGAAAGAATGAGGCAGGACAAATAGATGTAGTTAGAGACAGGAATCAGCTAATGGTCAAAATGCTTCCTGAATTGTTAATACACCCTCCCACAGACCCTGATGAGCTTGATTGATTGGAGCAGGCTTGTAACAATGTGGCGATCTTCAGTGCACTCAAACTCATTTACCTTTACTGGCTTTGCCTTACAGGTCCTTATTGTCCTTCCGTTATCAGTACTGATCCACAGTAAGCCTTTATGTATCATTTTGGATTATTACAGTGCAGCTATGCAGTCCTGTTGCAACATTCATCACTCATTTTTATGAAGAGACATTTGGCTTCCATTGTATATGAGAGTCTGAGAATTGTAGATTGTTATCAGATTCTCTGTGTGTGTGTATGTGTGTGTGTGGAAGATATTCATCTACATCTGTGTGTGTGTGTTCTCAAATGGATATTCATGTCCACTGCTTTCTTTATCGCACTGCAGTTGTGCACAATAGCTATCGGTTTACGCTTTGTCTAACAGAAAATCTTCACTTCATGTGTGCATGTAAGTTTTTTTCTGTATCACAGGCCAGAAAGACACGTAAACACTATTGCCAGTCCTCTACCATCACCACCACCCCCCACCTGTCTTTCCCACTCAGACACTGCCTCTCATCTTCACCTATAAGCCTCCAGATCGTATTATGACAGCGCTGATCACCTTGTACCAATCCTGGCATCCTGCACCAGACATGATTCTGCCACCAAGATCTTATTAAACAGACGAGGAAGTGGTGTAGAATTAAAATCGGCGGCTAAAGAGTGTTCCTCGTCACCACTAAAAAGATGCTTAATTTAGGCAAAATACTAGAGATATAGTCTGTCTGTCTGTCGTCACTGTGATATCAGTCTCACAAAAGACAAATTGCAGAAACAAACTGTGGTTATTTAATACTCACACAACATTTTACCAATTATATGCACATAAAATTCAGGATAGCATTTGAAATTTTCTAACATACAAAGCACTCCTAAGAGAGTACTTTGATCTCAGGTTTACTTGTGTTTCCTAGAGTTTCTAAAAGTGGAATGGGAGGCAGAGTTTTCAATGATCAGACTATTTTCTTGTGACTTTAATGTCCAGTTTCTTAAGCCTTTTTAACCAATCCTATAGTTTGAGTGGGTTTTGGTTTCATGAGCAATCATTTAGTTCTTCTGCTATAGGCTGACCATGTTTCCTCACTCTGCTGTTGTCTTTACTCGCTCTACTCTCCATGTTTGTATTAGCAACTGTTGCTGCCAATGACCAGTTTTTCTTAGCTATTCTTTCTACAACTACAACTGGAATAATCTTTCATTGTTCGTCTGGTCTCTTTCCCGTCTGCTAGAGGTTCCTTCTGGGTATAAGAGAGTCGTTCCTTTAAAGTGCTGTCAACCTACAACAAGATTTGACACAATCTAGTAGTGTAGCTAGACAATTTTCAGTAACTTGCTTTTCATAATATAATGCATTTGAATTTAATGGAGAAAACTGGTTGTAATGGATTAGAATTTGGATTGGAATTGGATGTTTTTTTTATTTTATTTATTTTTATGGTCATCTGAGATGACTTTTGCTGTTGTTTAGCTTTATATAAATTTATTGAACTAAAATGAATGAATATATTTAGCAATGTGATGAGCCATTACTGCCTTGAATGCCAAGCCATATACTGAACTTACACTTTAAGTACTAAATGTAAATACAAGAAGAAGAGAACAAAGATGGACAATACAAGCACAAGGACTGACTTTGTGTGAACTGATAACTGCGGGAGTTCTGCTCTGCCAGCTTCTGTACTGTCAGCCAGACTCTAACCAGCTGCACCTGTGGATCATCGACTTGATGAGCATGAGGAGCATAAAAGGCAGCAGAAGACATTCAGCCATCGCTGGTGCATTACCTGCCAACGGTAATCTTGTTCTAGCCTTTTACTCATGTCCAAAATCAAGTATTGATGATTTGTATTTCTCTGCGTGCCTCCAGTGAGTTACCTTTGATGTCCTCCTGTTTCCTGAATCCTCCTCTGTGGACTTCGGGTTCCTCTGTGCCTCACCAGCTGCATCCACGTCTTCCTACCACTTGCCTAATGCCTGCCATCATTCAGACATACACCTCCTTCACCTGGAACCATTTGGGTCAGCAATCCCCACGTCTGACCCCGACCTCCATCGTAAAGAAGATCAGCAATAACATTATTACCCTTGACTATAGGAACTCTGACTCCCTTTTTATTTCCTGGGTTCCAGTCCCCTCCCTGACTTATTGCATTGTTTATCATTTGTAAATAAACATTGTGAATTCATTCTGAGTCTTGGTCTCTGTTCTCATTGGTCCTTATATCTGGGTATGACCGCAATCGTCAAAATAACCAAGTTGAACTTCTACTTTGTGTGACATTAAACTACAAAAACACAAAAGGGCAGGACACTGTTTACTGGGAGTATTGTCATTACAAAAATGTGGATACGGTTGCTTTTAAGGCCCAGTATCCAGTGAGGAACATGTCTTGAGTTTTGTTCAAAACATGAACATGAACAAGATGCGCTTTGCAATTTTTTATGTTTTCACATCTGATGTGCTTGGAGATGTATTCTAGGGAAGATGTGAGGCTATTGCATCACTGCTTTCAAAAAAGTTGCATTTTGGAGCATCTGAAAGGTTGTTTTGTTTGAATACAAGGTATAAGCAAGAAAAAAATACTAAGGATGCATGATATTGAATTTTTGGCCGATATCCGATATGTTAAAACTTATTTGGCCGATAACCGATAACCGATACCGATATTTCCCCCCTAGACCTACCTATAGAGACTGCATAGCTTTCTCTGCTGTGGAATTAAAATATTACATTATTCTGTATGGTCTTTGTCAATTTGCCCTGCTACCAAATGTAGATGACAATAGGGGGCTGAAAATAATGTAATACTTCAACTTGGATTATGTTTAATGTCAAATGAATTCATGACATTTACTCTCTCTAACACAATGACAGCACTTGAACAGTGCAAATTTGTAAATTTTCACAAATCTAAACTCAACCTGTTCACACATGACAGGTGAAAACAGCATACGCAGTAGTGCATTAATAGATATACTTGACAGTTTCTTAAATTAAAAATTAACTTAAAAAGAAGCCTTCCATATCGGTGAGTTATTTTAATGGAATGGCAAATGTCCGATATTTAACTTTATCGCTAATATCGATCGATACCGATACCAGAGTGATAATATCGTGCATTGCTAAAAAATACAATAAATTTGCCTATTCACAAAATGCTTTCTTCGCAGTGACCAAAATGCTGAAACGATATTAAAAGAAAAAGTGAAAATAGAAGAAAAGATGGATTTCTTCATTGCAGTTTCCAACAATAATAATTTGTCAGTTTTCCTATAGTCATGCAGCCCTGTAAAATACTAAAAATACGATTTTTCCAGGGAGGTCAGTTATGTCAACATTTTTTTTTTTAGTTTTTTTTTTTTTATTTTTTTTTTTTTTTTTTTTTTTTTAGATAATACAGAGCAAAAAGAAAGAGATGTGCAGGCTAATGTGCTGTCAAGGCCTAGACAGAGGAGACAGAATAGGAAGCAAGAATGTGAATTTGGTTGCCAAGGAGCTTCTGAAAATAATCTATGCATACTGGAGATGTGAGAGGAAGACTTGAAGATTATTCAGACATAGGTGAGGAAATTAAATTGATCAGTAAGAAAAGAAGAACATGATCCTTTTGTAAAATTCTCCAGCGGCAAAAGTAGTTTGAAACGGCAGCGTCTTATCAAAAGGGACAACTTTTCTTTCTGCATGTGCTTTAAAAGTCTAAATTTCCCCCTTCCCGTCTCCTTTTCTTTCCCACCACAAACCTCTCTCAATTTTTCCTTCAGCCTCCTGAGCTGAGGCCAATCTGTCTCCTCACCATCCATCCACTTCATCCCCATCTCCCTCTTCTCTCCCATCACTCCTCCATCTCATCTTCCTTCCTCTGCCACCTCCTCCACCTTTTTCACTCTCACCTTGCAATTTCATTTCTCTCTTTCTTCCTCTTCCAAATGCCTGTTGCTGATCCATCAGGCTTGCTGCTGGAGTGGGCTCCCACTCCTTTTTCACAGTGAGTGAAGACTCTCTCAGAGGAGGCAGTGGGAGCGAAGGTAGCCTCCGCTCCACTAGGGTACCAGCCAGCTATTAATTACTCCCCAATTCCTCATCTGTCTGCAGAGGGAAGTAATTACGTGCCTGCCCATTTCTCCCCCTCGCCGGCATCAGAAATGACGCGATAACCAGAAACCCAAATTACTCCCGCTGATGAGACAATCATTGAGTAGAAGAGAGTGAGTCAAAGATTTTTCAGCCCCGCTGTGCTTCGCCCATGGAGTGCTGGCGCCGTGATTCAGCCTAGGATGTCTCCCCAACATATTCTCGAGGCGTTTCCAATTTCCTCCTTACAGAACACAAGAAGATGGGTAGAGAGAGATAGGTAGACTGAATTAAACAAGGATTTTCCCTCTGCCTTTCTGTTTTCTTCTCCTACAAGAGAGTGCAATCATGAATTGGTTCCAGCACCAATCAGCAATTTACAGCTGGGGAAGAGCAATGATGGAAGACGGACATTAGTACCGCATCCTCATCTGCCACCAAAGACCGAAGGATAAAAGAGAAGACAGTAAAAATGCTTTTCACTTTCAGTCTGTCCATCTTTTGTTCCTTCAGAAAAACAAGTACCTCAACGCAGGTGTGGATGGATACATTTTGACATTTTAGGATCTAGTGTACTTTTACAACTGGGGCAGCAAATACATTCCCTTAAAATAAAAAAATAAGTGGACTCTAAATCTGGTCAAGGTTTACAAATATCATTCGCAAAACACCTTCAGGACTTGGCTTGAGATATCTTCTTGCCATCTTGATGTAATTTTTGTAGAAACTGAAATAGTACCATAGGTTAGGGTTAACCCCTGCTGTGATGCATCCCAGCAACCAAGGAAAGTGCAATATTTTCCACCTTATAAGTTGCACTTTTTTACATAAATTACATGCCCTGCGACTTATAGGCCGAAGCGACAAATTTATGGTTTTCTCCCCCATATTTAGAAAACAATTTTTGGCTGCGATACGACCAATTTCATTCATTCTGACTGAAGAAAAAATATAAACAGTACCACTTTCTGCCACTTGATGGCAGCAAAGTAAAAGTAGCAGTAAGGCATGCTGTTGTATCATGTAATAGGTAAACGTGGCTATAATGACAAATTTAAAAAAAGTTCGAGAAAAACAACTGGACTTTATTTATTATACTTTGTTTCCTTGAACTATTTTGAATTTACCATGTCCTGATGACTGCGAATCATCAGCAGCTATTCATGACACAATCGGCTTGCCATAGTCTCTCCACCTTTGTCCTGCTTGCTGCTTGGAGCAACTGTCAAACCAGCTGTACCACCCTGGCAAATTGCAGCTAATTTGACCATTAAAGTGCATTTATTAAGCAAACGTTAGAATGAGACACATCTTTGCTATAATATCCAGCAAACAAATAATTGTTTAGGTGCTTTTCTTGTTAAACTTGCACCGCAACTCGTCGCATGCATGCGTTTACTTCCACGTATCGGCTTTTGAAATATAGCTTATTTGACCATCAAAGTGCATTTATTAAGCAAACGGTTAGATTGAGACACACTTCAAGCAAACAAATGATTGTTTTTAAGTGTTAATCTTGTTAAATTCTTGTTAAAAGTCCTCCTTTACATGCGCCATTTGGCAGCCCATCGATTTTTGGCACACCGCTGGTCCACATTTCCAGGTTGTCAGCGGTGACACATAACAAAGGCGACGTGTCAGCGGTGCCGCATAATAGATGCAACATATACAATGAAGCAACATATTTATGGATTTCTCCACTTTATTAGACAAATATGGCCTGATGCAACTTTTAGGGTAGAGCGACCTGTACTGTGGAAAAATTCATATTAGCTTGTGATGTCAAACAGTCCCAGCAATGGTCTTTGAGGAACACCATCCTGCATGTTTTAGTTGTTTCCCCACTCCAACACACTTGATTCAGTGATTTAATTCCGTCCTCAAGTTCTACAGAAGCCTGTTAATCACTCATTCATTCCTTTCAGGTGTGTCAAAACATGGCACATAGTGTTGCTTGAGGACCAGGGTTGGGAATCACTGGTCTATACAAGAAATAGTTCTTGGAATTGATAATAGGAGATGACTGACACCCATTTTATGGTCCAAATTCCTACATCATTGGAATATCCTGATGTATGTTTTACGTTATTCAAAGGCCTGAAGCAGGCTCTGAAACAAATGTGCACAATATTATTGCAGGTTTATTGTACAGATAAGTAGAAATCACAACTCACATTTTGTCTGCTTCCAGCTAGAACAGACCCCGTTTTACAGCAAGTCCCACATTTTTTACTTCAGAGGCTCATCCCGTTGGTGTCGTCATCTCCTCATAGGACAGCCTACTCTTACCCACGTGACCAGCCTCTCAGCCAATAATACTACCATCCTTGATGTAAACAGGAAGTGTCAGGTTTGTTGCTTAGTACAGGCGTGTAACTAAAACTCCTTCCTACCGGAAACAAAAACCCGGAACTAAAGGTTCTGCATGGGTTTAATATGCATTTATACTGCAGACCGTAGATGCACACAACTTTCAGTGGCATAACAAAGATAATAATGACAGAAATATATTTCACATGCTCAATAATCCAGGTAGAAAAATCTAAAAAGTTTTTGAATGTCCAGAGGACCAGACTTAACTTTTTAAGGTACATCATTGGGACTTCGACAATTAATTTAATGCCATCTTGTTGTATGCTGCAGTGTGCCAAACAAAAATAGACTTGGTGGAAAACTGTGGATTAGGATAAAATCCCCTTTTGGATTTCATAAATTGTATTTTTTTTTTTGCACTGACTTGTTACAACTTGCACATTTTATCCATATAAGTAGCCAAAATTCTGCTCCTGGAAAACCCAGCAAAAGACAAAACCAAAACATTTCCAAATGCACATCTTTCGGGTTTCTATCGAAGCTGTCAAACAGCAGTTTAAATGAGGCAAAAGAACCAGCAGCCTGGTGAAGCTTTCTGTATTGTATTTCAGTATGTGTCAAGTTCTTGCTGAACGGCCTTGGTGGATTATGCTGGCTGATTTTCTGCAGAGAGTGTGCGCATGTGAAGTGTGTGTAAAATATATATGGATATGTCTAAATTAAAAAAAGACCTACACTGGGGGTCTCACTTAATTTCACCGACAATTTTCCGTTTCCAATCTCCCCTGGCTAACTTCTCTGAGCCTCGTTGTCTTCGGTCCAGAGTGATTTGGATCCTAATAGTCTTTTTACAGCCACTGGCTAATGTTGCCGTGGGGGAATGTAACAGGGCCATAACGAGACAATCTCATTCCATATGCAGGGGATATGAAGGGGAATTTGTCTGCTTCACCAGTGACAGGAGCAATCTGTACCATGGGTAGCTCCAATGAAGAGTTTGTCAAAGAGAGAAAAAAAAGAAAAATACAGCTCTGTGTATTCAGGATTATGGTGTAGAACCCCATTGAAAATCTAATGGACTAGTCACATCAAATGCACTTGGTCTGAGAATGTATGCCACAGTGTGCACACGCTCACACGGTAAAAGAGAAGCCATTACTACCAGGGGTTGGGCCATTACTCTCTGTCCAGTATCCCGGTATGTGAGTTCCAACCTTAATGTCCCCGGTCCCAGATGGGTTTCAGTGCAGTTCAGTCCTCCTGAATAATTATCACTCAACACTTGTATTAAATGCAAAGCCAATAAAAAACATATAATACTCCATTGTGCATATTAAACCCCTTGAAGCAAGCAACGAAGACCACCCGGAAACACGTAATGCAGTAATTTCATACCCTTTCAGTAAAAATGGTTCACAAAGTAAAATCATGTAATTTATTCAGGGGCTCCTCCGAAATGAAGAAATGATTTGCTTTACCCTGATGCATGCTCAATAATCCAGGTAGAAAAATCTAAAAAAGCTAAGTCTGGTCCTCTGGACATTCAAA